>JASANP010001000.1:0-40637 GCA_030849625.1 Wallacemonas sp. TrypX
AGGCATGCGAGTCCGCTCGCCCCTGTTAAGGACATACGTGAGGCGTGGGCGCGAAATGTCGTCGATAAGTACGAGTGTTTAGTGAACATGTGGCCGTTACATCTCTCTCCTTGTTGGTTGTCACACGTGTGGATGTCGTCGTGCTCCGGTCCGACTGGGCATCAGGTATTGACGGTTGAACCCGGTCAGCGCATTCGTATGCGTGGGGGAACAGGGTGAGAAAGAGCCCCACGATTGGCCTTCTTCGTCTTGCTCGGCCCCTTTCATTGATAGGAACGCTTTGGAGCACAGCGGGGCGGTGGCAGAGGGGCAAGGAAAAACGTGGAAGCGATTACACACGAGACGACACAGGATTTACATTTTGGCTTCCTGAGGCCGAGAGGGAGAAGAGAGAAGAAATGGAAGTGAAGAAACGGGCACCTCTGCAAACGGGAAGTAAAGCATTGTAAGAGAGAGGGAAATCAGTTTCCGCATTTTCTCGTGGCTAGCAGGGCAGTAGATGGTCACAACTACCAGTTGGGGGCGAATGATTTTTTGGTCGTGGGTTCGCTGAGGGTAAACTAACGATGTGGCAGGGTTCAAGCCCGCCTGCAACGCGAAGGTGGGTAGCGGCCTAGTTGGTGGGGTCCCTCCCCCCTAAAAAAAGAATGAAAAACAGGACTGAAAGATTGCTGAGCGGCCTAGGGGTAGGAAAGGAGATGACAATTTTTTAAGGCTAGTCACTCCATTAGCGCCACCCCGGGGTGGGGGGCTGTACAGAAACCGATCTTGTTCTTGTTCCAGCCTTCCACTTCTACCACCGTCAACTAATTTCTCTCAGATTCGCCGCACAGGTTTGCAAAAGAACAGCACAAAAAGAGCGGAGAGTTCAGCCGGCGTTTCGGTGATCTGTGGCGACGCCGTTTAGCGGGAAGAGGGGAAAAAGAGAGGACGAGCGCCAAGTACACAGGGAAAAAAAAAAGTCACGTAGTAGGGGAAATCGTATAGCAGCACCACAACAGCATCGTGCGCATCGCAGGCAAAGGTGTACCATACCATTCCTGTTTTACGCGCGGAAAGAGTAGTTTTCTTTACATGCCACCGCCGCTGGCCACACCCACACACCTGTCTGCTACACAGCGACACTAAGGTTGCTGCGGTGAGGGAAACTTGGGTTGACTCGCAACGCATGGTGACTCGGTGAAACGTAATCGACACGAAAAAAAAAATTAACAGTGCAAAAAAAAAAAAGCAGCAGTGTCCACTCTGTTGAGAATGTCCAAGAAGCAGTCACCGGCCACGATGACCTTCATTATTGTCCTTGTTGGCGGTGCATGTGACTTGTCATGCAGAGCTCACTAGCGAATCCTATGCATGTACAAGTGCAAAGTGCCTAGACGACAATGCTAGAACAAAGAGAAAGGAAAAAAAAAGGGGTGTCTGGTTCGGTGGCAGAATGTAACAGCTGGGTGTGCCGCCAGAAGGCACGGAAGTGACAAACAATTAACATCCGGCTAACACGTCTGAGTTCATCATTGGACTGCGCAGCCTGACCGGCTGGTTGGCCAGCTGTGTCTTCACTGAGTGAAAAAAGAATCTGTTCAGACGTGAGGGGAAAAGCGAAAGAAGCGAAACTGTCAGAACAGAAGGAAGCGTCCGTCAGAGCTGTTTTGTCAACAGCACGACGGTATCCCTGAGCACTGCGCACGCCAGTGGCGTCTGGAGCAACGAAAAAACGACATCGGAAGCCGTGGCCAGGGGCGGATGTGCAAAAGGTGAAAAGAAACAGAAAAGACAGACCCTCGTCAAGAAGAAAATCTTGTTACGCGCAGTACCACCGATGCGTGCAGGCTAGTCCGAGTGTGGACAGTGTTGCAGCATCAGCGGAACCACAGCGTACCCTATTGTTGGAGCCACAACAAAACATCGTACCGAAGGGCCGACGACGGGAAAGCAGGCCAAGTTACGCTTGGGCGTGCTGTTCGATAAACACAGGGCAATAGCCAGGAGTCACGGCGTACGGCGTAGATGGTCCCAGAACAGCTGATCCACATGGCGCCCGCACCACGCGACATGGGGTTTATCAGACCACCAGATGACGTGTGTGTCGAAGTGCGAGCCATCCTTCATGGTGCATAGATACTCACCAGGGGCGATGGACGCACCTGTGTAATTGCGATGCACTGCTGACTCCGTCGCAGACAGTGGACGGTAATCCACAAGACGCAGCCACTCAGGGGGAACGGAGCGGGGGAATCCAAGCAGTGGTTCATCGTACGCAGCGAGCATAACGTCGTTCAAGATTGCATGCAATGGCAACGCCAGCTCACGGCACCGCTGCGTGGAGTTCAACGTCGGCATGTGTGTGAACTTGGTGGAATCGCAGTTCACTTTGGGGATCACAGAAAGCAGCACACGGGGCATGGGTACCCCAGCCGGTGTGGGTGAGAGTCCTGAGAAACTACGGATAACGGGCACGTAGTTATCAGACAAAAACCGGCGAAACCGGGCCACGTTGTCCTCCCAGGTCATGAAAGGGTACACGCTCAGGTCAGGCGAGAAGCGCTTCTGACGGAAGAACCAGTCCACGCGNATCGCATCCACAGGCACACGGCGGAAACTGTGGTCGTCGAGGTCAGCTGTGTCTTCGCACAGGCACAGAGGCATTTGATTGTCCTTCTCCGCCACCACATCAAAAAGGTGCTCACGGCATTGTACGCCGCGTTGAAACGAGTGGACAAGAATACTAGGGGTTGGCCACGTGCCGCGAAGAATGGTTTCGAGGTATTGCGCACCTTCCACAAGATACTGTTTCCAATGGAAGTGAATATTGACGCGCAGGATACCGGCCTCTTCGACGGACACACCACGCTCCAAACCCAGCGCGGCCTTCGAGAGCTGATAGGTGCTCAACCCACTGAACTGCACACAGTAATTGAGTGCACACTCATCGCGCTCTATCAACGGCTGAGGGAGACGCAGGCGGCAATAATCCAGGTGCCGCATGACCGACACTGAAGCGCCTCGGCCCCAGCTATCACCAATGATCAACAGGTGTAACTCGGTGACGTTCTTGCCGGGTGGGGCCGTCACAGGCAGCGGGTAGCCGGCCTCTTTCCACGCAGCCTGGCGCAGCTTCGACTCCTCATAAAGGTTCGCCAGTGTCCGCCAGACAAGGTCGCAATCCACCTCATCGTTCGCAGGATGGAAAGATACCGTGCCGTACACTCGTTCAACGCGGAAAGGGTCAGCAGTGGGTTCCGGCGTAAGTACCTCTGCGGCTGGGGGTGGCGCTGTAGGAGTGCGGGTGAAATGAAGTGTGCTGAAGCACAATGCGCTAAGGAGAACGACAACCACACACACCAGCACTGCACGATGGTGTGCAAGCAAGTGTGAGGCGGACCAACTCATCGCGATTCACAGCGTCTTTTGGGACGCGTAGTTGAGTGTGCAGTAGGTGTCTTGAGAAGAAAAACCGCACAAGATGACAGCACCGGAAGAGCGAGAGAGAGTGGAGCGTTGGTGAGAGTAACACAGGCCGTTACGCAGCCGACGTTCCACTGCTGGCCACCCTCAACAAGTCAAGTGGTTCAGCAGAGGTGTGCTTTAACAAACAGGGGTTAGAAGGCCCAAGGGCAACAACAGCAAGGCCAGTGTGTGTTCGTCCCAGGCACAGACGATAGCCAAGAAGTAGTTGGTGGTGCGTAGGTTGAGTCGTGAAGATGAGGATGAGGAGCAGCCGCAGGTGTGGCACACACATTTGGCCGTGGACAACGAAACAAGGACAAAAAAGGGCCTACAGTGATAAGTCAACAGTCAGAGTGGGTATGCACATGCGGAGAAAGGGGAAGAAAATGGTTTTATGTTGCCGACCTGCGGGGGGACGGCTACACGAAAGCCCGCAAGCAGGTCCACGATTGGGCAGCGACACGGCAACAGTGCAGTCGCAGCTAGAGTGCCACGAGTGTCACAGCGGCAAAAAGGAAAAAAAATAGAAGAACGCGACGATGGGAAAGGACTGATAGGACCGCCGACACGGCGTCCAACAGGCACTGCCCCATGGCGGGAAATCAGGGCTTCTGGCGCAGATGGTCCCAGAACAGCTGATCCGCATGGCGCGCACACCACACCACATGAGGTGGAACAGATGAGCCTAACAGATGTGTGTCGAAGTGTGCGCCGTCTTCCATAGTACAAAGATACTCACCAGGGGCGATGGACGCACCTGTGTAATTCGAATGAACAGGTGACTTCGTAGATGAGAGTGGCCGGTAATCCACAAGACGCAGCCACTCAGGGGGAACGGAGCGGGGGAACCCAAGCAGTGGTTCACCGTACGCAGCGAGCGTAACCTCATCTACCACATCGTGCAGTGGCAACGCCAATTCACGGCACCGTTGGGTGGAGTTCAGCGTGGGCATGTACGCAAATTTAGGGGCGTTACAGTTCACTTTGGGCTCCACAGAAAGCAGCACACGGGGCATGGGTACCCCAGCCGGTGTGGTTGAGAGACCTGAGACACCACGGATAACGGGTACATAATTGCCGGCCAGAAAGTTGCGAAACCGGGCCACGTTGTCCTCCCAGGTCATGAAGGGGTACACGCTCAGGTCAGGCGAGAAGCGCTTCTGACGGAAGAACCAGTCCACGCGTTTGTCGTCGAACTCAAAGAGGTCATACTCCATTCGCGGGATTTGGGTGTCCCACAAACCGTTGTACACCTGAATCGCATCCACAGGCACACGTCGGAAGAAGTGGTCGTCAAGGTCGACTGTGTCTTCGCACAGGCACAGAGGCATTTGCCCTTCGGTGTGCGCCACCACAGTCCTCAGGTGCTCACGGCACTGCGCATCGCGAGGAAACGAGTGGGTAAGAATATTCGGTGTTGGTACCGTCCCGTGCAGAAGAGTTTCCAGGCGTTGCGCACCTTCGACAAGATACTGTTTCCAACGGAAATGTAGATTGACGCGCAAGACACCGACGTCCTCAGCAGCCGAGCCACGCTCCAAACCTAGCGCGGCCTTTGAGAACTGGTAGACTACGTGCCCACTGTACTGAACTACATGGTGCAGCGCACACTCATCGCGCTCTATCAGCGGCTGAGGAAGACGCATGCGACAATAATCCAGGTGCCGCATGACCGAGACTGTGCTCCCACGGGCCCAGCTATCACCGACCATCAACAGGCGTAACTCGGTGACGTTCTTGCCAGGCGGGGCCGTCACAGGCAGCGGGTAGCCGGCCTCTTTCCACGCAGCCTGGCGCAGCTTCGACTCCTCGTAAAGGTTCGCCAGTGTCCGCCAGACAAGGTCACAGTCCACCTCATCATTCGCAGGACGGAAAGACAACGTGGAATGCCATCGAGACACGCGACGAGAGCGGATTGTGGGGCCCGTACTGCCCACAACGGGTGCTGTCGTGGTGGTGGTGCCAACAGTGCGGCCAGGGTGAACGGAAGACTCTGGCACTGTGGGGCCACAGCTTGATGTCGTCGTCGTCGTCGACGCTGTCGCTGGCACTACTGCAACACCGGTGAACGAAGAAAGGCCGAAGCAAGCAGCACCGACAACCAACAGCAAAATACACACCAGCATCGCGCGGTAGCGCGCAGCCGTGTGTGAAGCAGGTGCTTTCATCCCTTCTTACAGCGCCTCGTCAGTCGTGTACGTGAGCGTGCAGTGCGTGACTGGGCAACAACAACACCAAAGAAAAGGGGAAGAAAGCAGTGCAGAAGACGTCAGTGCGCGGGGAGAGAGCAAGAGAGTGGAGTGAGGTCGGGATCAGGCAGGCACGCTACACAAATCTACACTGCCGCACTTACCGCTCTGAAGAAACGGGATGCCTCAGGCGACGTGTGCACTGGCATGAACGGTGGAGAAAGAGGAAGTCGGGGTCGCAAGAGCAACGCCAGTGTGTGTTCGTCCCAGGCACAGATGATGGGCAAGAAGTAGTTGGTGGTGCGTAGGTTGTGCTTTCAACAGGTGGTAAGCGCATTCGCAGACACGCGAGTTCGTGCACTCCTACGCAGAGCATACGCAACGGGTGAGCGTGAAGTGTCGTCGATCCGTACGGCGCCGCTGTGCGTGTGACGCACGCACACCGGGTCAGTGGACGTGCCCATGGTCAGTCAAACGCCACTGGCGCCACGGGAGAGCATAGAACCTCTGTGTGCACCCGAGCACGTTGACAGTCAACGATGACACCTTGTCAACTGTGTCCAAGTGTGCTCCATCTGACATGCTGCATAGATACTCACCAGGGGCGATGGACGCACCCGCGTGTGTATACTGGGCAGCAGCCTCCGTCGCAGACAGTGGACGGTAATCCACAAGACGCAGCCACTCAGGGGGAACAGAGGGGGGGAATCCAAGCAGCGGTTCACCGTACGCTGCGTGCACAGCGTCACTCACCGTCTCATGCAATGGCCACGCCAACTCACGGCACCGCTGGGAAGAATTCAGTGTGGGAAAGTGAGTGAACTTTGGTGCACTGCAGTTCACTTTTGGGATCACAGAAAGCAGCACACGGGGCATGGGCACACCGGGTGGTGTGGAGGCACTACTGGAGGCACCGCGGAGTAAAGATACATAATTGCCGGCCAGAAAGTTGCGAAACCGGGCCACGTTGTCCTCCCAGGTCATGAAGGGGTACACGCTCAGGTCAGGCGAGAAGCGCTTCTGACGGAAGAACCAGTCCACGCGGTTGTCGGTGAACTCGAACCCGTCTGTAGAAGTCGCTGGCCGATGAGTATCCCACATCGTGTTGAATACCTGAACCGCATCGACAGGTACCCGTCTGGTTGTGTTTCTATCCATGTCAAGTGTGTCTTCACACAAGCACACAGGCATCAGCCCTCCAGCACTTGCATGGGAGGGGAACCGTTGACTGGAGCACTCAGCATCTTGCGGAAAGAAGTGGACTGTAGTGCTTGGCATCGGCCAGGCGCTTTTCAGCGTGGAGCTAAGCCGCTGCGCCCCCAGCACGAGGTAGCGCTCCAGTTGAAAGTACACATGAATGCGCAGCAAACCAGCGTCTTCGGCAGAGGCACCACCCTCCCAACCTAATGCGGCCTTTGAGAACTGAAAGAAGGCATGACCACCTGCCTTGACCACGTAACGCAGTGCACACTCATCGCGCTCAAGCAGCGGCTGAGGAAGGCGCATGCGGCATACATCCAAGTGTCGAATAATGCTGTGTGTGCCGAACCGGGCCCAGCTATCACCGACCATCAACAGGTGTATCTCGGTGACGTTCTTGCCGGGTGGGGCCGTCACAGGCAGCGGGTAGCCGGCCTCTTTCCACGCAGCCTGGCGCAGCTTCGACTCCTCGTAGAGGTTTTTCAGCGTCCGCCAGACCAGGTCGCAGTCAACGAGTGATTCGTTGGTAATCTGCGTCGCCTCCTCGTTTGGTCGTAACTGTGTTGCTTGCCGTGCATAGACGGAGAGAAGGAACCAGGTGAAAAGGAGGATCAATAACACCGCATTGACACCAAGTCTTCGGTAGCCGGTCAACGATGAACCGTCGGTCCTGCGCATTGTCTGCGCAGTGCACAGATACCTTTCGCGGTGCGATTCGAAACAAGGGTGGTAAGAAGAGGGTGGTGTGTGTGTGTGTGTGTGTGTGTGTGTGTGTGTGTGTGTGTGTCTTCAATCACAGCGCGACGCGGAGAACGTCATCGCGGGTGACGTCTCAAGAAGAAAAAAAAGTGGAGTCGTTCTCGCACAGTGGTGGAGGGCCATGAGTGACCGGCCGCTTCATGCAGGGCGGATTGTGGCCAGTGAGGCAGTGTGTAAGAAAAAAGGTTGGCCATTGTCACTTCATCGCGTCTGTGTGACGAAACGAGGGGGGGCACGTCCGTTCACGGAGGCGTAAGCATGGGTTTCACGTCGCAAAACAACAGTTTGCCATCACCGTCGGTGTCAATCGCGTGAAACAGGGCGGATAGAGCTCGGCGACGACGCCACGCGCTGTCATCATAGTCATCCTGTGGAGGGCAGCCTGAAGACCTCTGGTATCTCCGGGTAAACGTGGCATCTGCATTGTCTGCGGCGAGCAAATCTTCGTTCGTGATGAAACCTTTTGGCCCGGAGAGTGCAGCGAAGAGAATCCACTCAGCCGATTCGCACAGGGTTGGTGTGCTTGCCGCAGCGATTGACTGGGGTGAGTCAGCGTGAGAGGCAATCAGACGTAGAAAATCCTTCTCATTGAGCGCGTCAGGGAGGGTACTACCGTGCTCTTCTGCTAGCGATGCCGACGGAAACGTACCGAAGATGATGTGATAACCACATCGCGCCTCCTCAGCAGAAAGCGTCAGATCTGCGTCAGTGGTTCCTGGTGCCGCTTGCCGCGCACGTTGCAGAATCAAAAAGTGAAATACCAATCCGGCGCAGGTGCACAGCTCACCCTTCGACCGAAACATCGAACCGGGCCTTCGGCAACAACAAAAGAGAGAGGAGAGAGAAGGTGGAGGGGGGCAGGCAAGGAGAATAGTCTAGACAAAAGCGACGTCATCGCCCAGTAAACACTTCACTGCACGCTTGTAAGCGAATCAAACCCGCCTTATGGATGCGTGGCATTGATTTGCTTCTCTCTCTTGGCTACGAAGCAACGCGCACCCACGGTGAGTCCACGCACCGGCGTTTCCCCGAGAGGGAGTGAATAAGTGGCAGAGGTCTCTTCGCCACAGTCTGCATGTGTCACCTTGCATACGCGTGTTTGTATAGATGGTGTTTCGTTTTTTTGTTGTTGTTGTCATTTCTGGTGAAACAGGCGGGCCTTTTTGCGAACACGCCCACGTCACCCGTTGGGTATTTTCCTTTGCGAGCGTGAACGACGTCTGTCTACGCACAAGCACAATCAGCAACTCTGCGTTCACGTCACGGTGTCTAACGCAAGTGAGCCATGGCCGTTTGCACTGGTGGCATGACAGTTCGAGCACTGTATCTTGAAGGGAAATAAAACAACAAGAGATAAATAGAAATAGAAAGAGAGTCACATGCGTCACGTACGTTTCCGCGCTTGTGCGTGCTGCCGAAGCCCTGTCGACAAATTGGCCTGCCGATACAAGGTTATTAAACGGCACCGCACCCACGTACACCTCCACGAGCGCACACACACGGACACGCCTCGTGCTCACACGAGAGCAAAAAAAGGAAGGTGTTTCTCGGCTTCGGGCAGCGCCGCAGAGGGATCAGCAAACCGGTCCGTCTCGTACGCCGCAAGTTCAGGCCGTGCCAGTGATCTCTTGGTGTTCACCACATCGCCATCAATAGCAGCGATGAGTTCCTCCAACGATTTGAAGGCGGATTGTGTGCGAACGGGCTCCAGCGCCACAATCCGGACGACAGAGCCGTAGAAATCTTGTTCGAACTTGTGCAGGAAGTACACCTCGGCACTCAAGTCTTTGTTCTTAAACTGAGGGTTGTGGCCGACGGACATCGCAAATGGGAACGGGCCGTTCTCCACGTGTGCGGCAGTAGTACCCTCGCGTGAAGGATCAACTCGCTCGATGCAGCCAAATCCACAAATCACCAAGCCCTTGTAAGGCTGCAGCTTGGCGATAGTGGCATCGTCAATATCGATGTTTGCCGTCGGGTAGCCCAGCTGCGATCCACCACGACCGAAGCCGTGCACAACGGTGCCGCGCAGCCGGAATGCCTGAAACGGGCTGTTCATCTTTGAGCAATGCCAATAGGGATCGTGCAGGTGTCTCAACGGGCAACCACGAGTTGCCAAAGCAAAGTAGGACGAGAAGCGAAGAGGGATGATTGGGAGGAAAGATTTAGAACAGTAAGCCCCGCACAGAGAAAGAGAAGGGTACTGTTTTGTTTTTCTTCTTCAACGTGAGATTAACCGAGAGAGAGAGCGAGAGAGAGAGAGAAAGGGTGAGAGAGGGGGGAGAAAGAAGCGCAGTGGTGACTAGTTTAATAGGGCAATACAAAAAAAAATGTGTGGATAGGCAGGCGGCAATAGCCACGCGCCGTCACGTGGGGTGTAAATGACTTGGCAGTTGTGAGTGTCTCTGTGCTGCTTTGGTTGATTTTCGTTGACCGCGACTCGTGGACCTGCGGTGGCTCGCAGTGGGAGAACTGCGCGACGACGAGCTGGGCTGTCCTACCAGCATGTGCGTGTGCATGGGTGGGGGTGAGCCAAGAGCAAGAGGACGCTGACGACTGCCGTGGGTCTTCTCCACTCTGAGTCACGTTCACAGATTGAAAAAAAAAATGCGTGCATCGTCTCGGCCGTACAGTATACAGAGCGAGAGGAGGCACTGCTCTGAGACTTCATCGCCGACGTCCTTCTGTTACTCCTTGTCTAGACTCCGGTCTTCCATTTTCCGTTTTCCTCCTTTTGCAGATAGGTGTGACGCACCTTTTTTGGCACAAGTGCTGCTGGAGATCGCACAGGCATACCAATACACAGCGAAGAGAGGAACAACAGGAGTTTGCAGGGTTCTGTGTAGTACGGCAGCCTCATCCAATCATGAACGAATGCTTGCTGAGCTGCGTTGCGTCCCAGCGTCTGTTGATGTTGCGCTCCAAGCATTTCTCAGCAAAGTCAGTCATCTCAGGGCTCATGGCGTAGAGAGGGAGCTGCGGCCGAAATGTGCCGTCGGCAACCTTGCTGATGAACTCGTCGCGATTACACATTTGCGACTCATCCCAAGGGTAGTGGCCACTGGCGCACTGGCAGAAGAGGATCCCCAGACTCCAGATGTCGTTTTTCAGATGCACTTCGCCGAGGCATGACTGTGGCGACATATACAGCGGTGTGCCGAACACGTGCCTCTCTCGGTTGTCTTTACCCCTCACTCGCACAGCACTGGTGCGAAAGATACTCCTGTCGCACCGCGACACCGCCGGGTCGGATGAGCTGGACAGATCAAGCATATCACTCACCTGTTCAACGCTGTGCCGAGCAAGACGGCGGCGCGGGTCATCACTGTCATGGCTGCTGACGCTGCTGCCACCGGGCGAGAGCGGACTTACGCTGGTGCCGTCGTCGTCATCGCCCTGCGCAACGATGTTCTCCATGGCACCGCCAAAGTCGGTAAGCTTGCACTTGCCCTCAGTCGTGACAAGCACATTGTTGGCTGAGATGTCGCGGTGCGCCACGTTCTGCCCGTGAATGTACTCCAGGGCCGCCAAGATATGACGCGTATACGCACGCAGTACCGGCATGGGAAGAAAGCCGAACGTATCAAGGAGTTTCTGCAGAGGTCCGCCAGCCACGAATTTCATCACGATGTAAAGATACGGGTCTTGAATGCAGCTGCCGACGTAGCCGACGATGTGCTCGTCGCGGAGCTTGACGAGGATGTCAATTTCCATCTGCGTGTCTTCGGTTACCTTTGACGACTCTGGCAGTGGTACTTGCTTGATGGCCACCATCTCGTTTGTCCTCGTATCCATACCCTTGAAGACGACACGTCCACCCGTGCCCTCGCCAATCTTGTCGCCGGCAACGATCGTGTAGTCGAACGGGGTCGGCTTCTCCACAGCGCTTGCCTCTGAAGAAAGTTGCATTGATATCGTCGCCTGCGACGTATTCGTCAACGCACTCGATACACTGTGGAATCCAGATCCGGCAGATCGGCTGGCGTCGAACGCGCCTGACGGCTGTGTGCGGAAGACGATGCGTGGGCGGAGCTGTGTGCTCTTGCGAACGGACTCCTCGAACGCCGTGCTCGAGGGGCGGCGCAGAAAGGTGGCTGTGCTGGCACGACGGTTTCCACCGAAGCGCGATGAACTAGCGGCGTTGACGGACGTGCTACCCGTGAATGGGTCGGTCGGCACCACTTCCGCCAAACTGCTAAAATTCAAGGGTGGCACTGTCAGTAGCGCCACGTTGTCGGCGCAGAAGTTGAAGCCCTCGCTCGTGCTCTTCACCGGTGTGTCCGCGTGGGCTTTCGTCACGTTTGCAGAGTTCTGTGTCACCGCCACCCAGCCTGAATCCGAGTTGTCCCCGTCGCTCGACGGCTCACGCTCATGGTGCGACCACGCTGCGGGGGCGCGATGCAGCGGAGTTGAGCGCAGCGGTCCCTGGTCGACCGAGAGTGGCAACGCAGGGTTCTCAACCGTCGCGTCGATGTTGGGTGGCGAGAAGAGACGAAAGTCTTGATCAGATGCGTCATCTGGCGACGGCACCGGAGGCAGAAACGACGCGCTTTGATGTCCGGCGCCGGAGATCGACTGCGGTGAACCGAGGAACGTGGCGGAGCGCGAGCGCGGTCGCAAGAACGGAGTTGTTCCGGACAGTTCACGGCCTTCCGACGGGCTCGGGTAGTCGCCGGAGTGCTGCAGTGGCGTACTCACCGTGCGTGGTACCGATGAGGACAGTAACGACACAGATCGTGGTCGCAACGTCGGTGGCCGAGGCAACGCCGCAGCGGTGATGCTAGAGGTTCGGCTGCGTGTACCAGGCCGTGCGGTACGCGGTGAATGCAGGGTGAGCTGGGGCATCACACGCAGCGCCTGAGCCACGGTGCAACTCACCGCATCATCCTCTGGTACCCGCCAGTTTTCAAACAAGCGACGATAGTGGGCGTCGTGATAGTCACTGTTCACCATCGACTGCGCAATGGTCACAGCGCGCAATGCGTGCCGTGAATGGGCTTGGTAAGCATCCCCAAGCACCAGCTTCGGTTTGCCTTGAACAAGCCACACAAAGCGGCGCACTGTCGCTGCTTCTTCTTCAGGTGTTAATCCCTGGAGGTCGTCTGGCAACGGTGGTGGCTCCATCGCGTAGATGGATCCTTTCTTCTCGTCCAGTTCCACCTCGTCCACGAAGATACAATGAAACAAATGATTCGGCTCTTGAAACGTACAGGATAGAACGTGCACGCGTAGTCTCAGACACAGTTTGACCGCTGCATAGGCAAAGGCGATCTCTGGAGAAGCAATGTACGTGGCTGAGCCGCTACCGCCAATGCTTACAAGCGCATCGCCGCTGTGAAGGCAGACACCCCACTTGACACTTGGCCGAGTCGCCCACAGCGCGTTGAGCTCGTCGCAAAGCATCGACACGGCCTCTGTGGCGCGTGGCAACAGCTGAACCTCTGTGACTGGTGTAAAGGCGTTGAAGGTCAGCAGGGCCGAGTCCAGTTGGTACTCGCACAAAACCCCGTGTGTCGCCTCGGCCACAGTGGAGAGTGCACGGTAGAACTCCGTGGTCGTCTTCTCAATTTCCTCTGCCAGATCCTTGCGGGTCGTCTCCTCCGTCGTCTGTCCGATCGGCGGGAGAAACAGGCGGCAGACAAGAAAAGAAACTTGGTGTTTGTTTTCGGTTGAGGGAAAGAACACGTTGCTGGTGGTGTTCTCGAAAAAGCGCGAGGCCCCAAGCGTCATGGACTCCTCCGGCTGAACGTCGCGGTCGTAGTAACCACCTGGACTGGCGCTTTGACGGAACGCCATCGAAGGACTGCGCACGGCGCTTTGAGAATAAAGATAGTTGGGAGTCATGCGACGGTCGTCGTCTTCGTCGGTGGTGCCACGTCCGGCTGAGATAATGGCCGCGCGCGCTGGGGTGAGAGCCCCACTGAAGTGTCGTTGCAGTGTCGCATTAGAAGGAGACTCACTCAGCAGCATCGGTGTTGGACTTTCATCACGGTGAAGGGTGCCACCTTGCTGAATTGCGTCATTCGCGTAAATTGGCGAAGCGGCAGAGGCACTTGTCTGGCCCATCGACGGCTCTGGAGACGCTGAAAGGGGGGCGATCTGGAGAGGAGAGTGCACACGGCCAGGTGTTTCTGAGCGCGGCGGCGACGGCGAGAAGACGGTGTCGCCAGTCAGTGAGGTACTCACAGGCACTGTACTACCACGTCCGTGTTCCACTTCTGACGCACAGTGAGAACTGTGGTGTACGACACAGCTTGTGGTTGCCACATCCGGTACCACAATATCCACCTTACTGTGGTAGTTGACCTCGACTGCCTCGTGCACAGGTTTGTCCAAGCGCGCCCGTGCGATGATCATCATCTGCTCCAGTCGTGCCTCATCGGTGTAGGCAAACAGCAGTGAGAGCATCTTATTGGCATTGACTATAGACGCCATCACCGCGCTGGCATACCACTGAAACGAGAAGGTCGGGCGGCGTGCGGCGACGTCACTGGCCAACTCGCTAAGGTACTCGTCAGGAAGCGGTTGGTGTTCGCAAAAGTACTGTGCGGCCAGCTTAGCGTGGTTCATCGTCTCCACGAACGGTGTGATGTGCGCGCGCCACACAATGCCGTAGCCAATAACCACGGACAGCGACGCCATGATCAGAAAGCACAGCAACACAGCCATCATGAACGCGAAACTCGGCATCGTCATGGTGCCTACTGTGGGGTAGTAGGTGGTGGACGCCTCACCGATTTGATAGCGCAGTGCCCAGAAGTGCAACCCGAGCAGGAGAACACAAAAAGCGATCGGCACCACCGCCAGGATGACGATAAGCATGCGCGCTGTGCACGTGACGCTTCTCGCGCGCCGTTGGGGGACGGGCTTCGACAGGGCGTACTGCATCCACGTGACGGGCTCGAGAGGGTCGCGAAGGTCGCCGGACGTGCAAAGCCGTTGTTCTTCAGTAGAGTGCATCGGTGAGCCGGCAGCGGTGTCGTCAACGGCATCTTCGCGTGCGACGGCTGGAGGCGGGCCAATCCAATGACGTCCGTCGCTAGAAACCGCCTGTAGTTCTGCCAAGTCAGTCAGCAACGGACCCACAGACGGCATCTGTTCCGCCACCGCAGTGCCCCTGTGTGCGCTGCTGCCGACTTTGCCGGGAGCGGCGCCTGGCGCAAACAACTGCATTTGGTCAGCACTTGGTCGCTGGTGAAACAACGAAAGCGTGGACATGGATACCTCCGGTGGCACCAACGGACCGGGCAGCGGCGGCGCCTGTGATTTCCCGACAGCGTAGGCGTCCATCCCAGAAGCCACGAACGTCTCCGTCGCCACGTGCTGTTGGGCACGCGCGGGTGTTGGACTCGCAAACACGGTGGTGCTGCTACTCGTGGCGCGGTCGCTCGTGCTGGGAGGTGGCGATGCCAACACCGGCGTCGTGGTGCTCTGGCCAGAAGCGCGTGGTCGCTTATTCGGGCTGGTATTCACATGGTGTCCGTACGAGTCGCCACAAGAGCCGCGTGAACCAGCAAACGGCGACAGCGGCTGGACCTCGATCAGTCTCGTCAACTTATCCTGGAAGTTCTGCACGGTCAGGTGCACGGGGTCCGTCGGCCTCCGCCCAGCCCTCTGCACCAGAATACCATTGGGTGACTGCGAAGCGTCGCCGCCTGTCAGGGACGCACCGCCAACGACAGACCCGCTCCGCGACGTGCCCACACCATCCCCGTCGTCCAAAACAGCAGGCGAGGCGCGGCTGCTGTCGCGCAGGAAGTGATCCACCCTGCGCGTGCTGCCCTCGCGAGGCGAATAGCGGCTTCCGGCCGGTGAAGACTCACCCGAGTGGCGAACTCGGGCCGAGCCGGGGTTGCTTCCTTGGAGGGCACCGGACAAACGTCTCTGTGGCAGCGAGTCAGGATTGATGGGTGAGGCGGACACGCTCGAGCACAGGCTGGCAGAGCTCGTGACGGCGGCCCGCTGGCCGTCAGGTGTGCTCCTACCTTGAGCAGTTGGCAGAGATGTACTCTGCATTGCCGAAGAATGATAGCGCGCTGGAGAAATGGGGCGGGGAAGAGGGGGCGTTGAAGTTCTATCTATCGTTGAAAGTGGGGAGCAACCTGCGTTCACGTTTTCGAATGACGGACCGGCTCTGTATGTAGCACGCACGTGATTGACCACCACAGAGCAAGGAGGGGATAAAGAGGAACCGTAAGAAGCTTTGCAAGTACGGATGAAGAACAAAAAAAGGAAAAATTGTAGAACAGAGCTGGCAGATCAGTTCTTCGCGCCGAAATGCGGGAAGTGTACAGCAATATGGACCAGACGAGCAGTCACCACGAGGAACAAAGAAAGAATGAAATCAAGACAAGAAGAAAGAAAAAAAGTGAAAAGATAAGTTTGCCTCTGTGCGTCGAGAAGCAAGCAAGGGCAAGACGCGTGGTGGGTGTGTAAACGGAGGAAATAGGTGAGAAGAAAGGAAAAACAAAAAAAAAAGTGGTCAGCGCCGATGCGTGTGTTCTGTCAAAGATGGATGGCGCAGCTCTAACGCTACACTATCAGGGCCACTAACGTGGGTAACGGAGAGGGAGCGCAGGGTGGGAAGTAGTCAGAAGGCACAAATGGTGTGGCACAGAGTTCTGCTCGTTCAAAGCCGTACGGTCATTCGCAGCCTTCTGCTTGTTCGTTGCTTCACAAGACGGTAGCGGGAAAGGGGGCCTTGGGATCGAGCCGTGTACGTCAGCAGAGCATATCGCATATTCAGTGGTGCACCATGCGAGATTCCCGCTTCCTTTTTTTTTCTTTGGAAGTGTGGTAATCGTTGAATAGAGCACAAAAAAAAGGAGCACTTCTGCTAGGGAAGAGAAGTCACTTGGCAAAAACAACCATGTAGTGCCTGGGCTGTGCCGGTGCGTGTGTCACACGCACACACGCGCACGCTGAATTGATTGGGAGCGATGGGGGAGAGTGGTCAAAAAAAAAAAAAAGGAACGAGAGAAAAACGGGATCTGAGGAATTCAGGCCACAAAGACAGAGAAACAGAGGATGAGAAACGTTTTGGCGTGAGCGGTGACGTAACTGGCTTTTGTGTCATTGTCTTGATTTTTTCACACGTTTCGCAGGCTTGCGCGCTTTTGTGGCAGTCGCCGCCACCGTTGGGAGCGGCCCCATCATTTGTTCAAGCAGCCACTCCTCCTCCTCCGAGTTCATTTCGTCTCCACCGTTGCCAAACATGTTGCCTCCAACGGCTCCCTCCAAGGCCTCTTCAAGCGCGTGCATCTGCGTGCTTGGCGCCACACCACCGCTCACGTCACCACCCTCCTCGTGCAAAAACTCTTCGAGGAAAAACAGTTGATCGGTCGTCAGCTCACCAAAGGTGGATGTGGCGGCCTCCACCGCGCGACGGCGGCGTTCCTCTGCGCTCGGTGCCTCCTGATACTCGTGCTTCTCAGCGTCCGCCCCGCCTTCGCATTCGGGGAGTGTTTTTGCGTCACGACGTGCCGTGGCAGCGGCGGCCTTGTTCGCCCGATGAAGCGATTCGTTGTACACCATCTGCACTTCAGCGGGCATCATGTCAATCAGCATCTCGATTTCAACTTCCTCCATGGCAGAGATGTACTGATTCCAACTCGCCACAGGTGACTCATCACGACCAGCGTCTTCTGGGGGCACACTGGCACAGTCGCCGTTGAGGCGCTCCGCCTCGGAAGTTGCCAGCGGCTGGCCTGAAGTCGTGTCAGCCTGTGCGCTCGCCGCTGGAGTGCGCATGAAACTCGGAATGAACGGCACTGCGTCCTTTGAGAGGACGGCTTTAGACGCCGAGCTTCCCTCAGACATATGCGACAGTACGTTCGAGAGAGAGAGAACAGCTTTCGGTAACGCTAATGGAAGAGGATTAAGGTGATGGAAATGTATCGTGGGGAGAGACACGCGAGGCGTGTTCGTATGCTGCGCTTTCTGTACCGGAACGAAGGCCAACGCCAGTCCAGGTTGAGAGAGAGAGAGAGAGAGTACGAAAGGTGTGAAGTGGTTACCGCGTATGACGCTCAGTTGATGTGGAGGATTACGGGGAGTGTAGGGCAATCGCCGCCAGCGTGTAGAACAAAGCGGACAGGATGAGCCTCAGACGCACACACACAGAAAAAGAGAGACGGGTGGACCGCTTGTGAAGTCCGGCACCGTGTCCAGTGGCTGCACCAGGCTTTAATGCAGCGGCCCCTTTGGGCACCCAGTGCCAGTGCATTCAGGCGCGGTAGACACCACTGAAAGAGACTTTCGGGGGGATGCCGTCTAATATGTGTTACGTCGTGTGTATATATGTGTGTGTGCTGGTGTATCTGTGTGTGTGTGTGTGTTGTGCGCAAGACGTCAGTTTTACAGTGATGCCAATGAACCTACACAACTCTGACAAGACGCAGAGAGGACTCGGACGTGTGACGAGCCGTGGAAGAGGAGAAAGCAACATTCACAAACACGCACAACCCCGCTCCTGCGAAGTTGTTGTCGGTCTGTGAGCCCGACATGGTAACCGAAGAGAGGAAGGGAGGCGGTGCAGTGATTTCCAGAGCCTCCGCGTTCATTACGCTTTCACTGCACCTCCAAGGCAGAACGCAGAGTCTCCTCAGCAGCAGTAAGCAACCTCAAACACAGAAAACTGCGGTACGAAGAGGCGATGGGCCGTTCTACAGGCACACAGCCGAGAGGGTGGCTTGCAGACACACACACACACACACAAAGAGGGGGAAAAAGCGGCGCACTATACGGTGGCGACAAGCAAAAAAAAAAACTACAGTGAGAAGGAAGCACACGCCGCAAAGAGAGAAAGAGAGATTGATCGAAAGCTCAGACACTGTCACTGTGAGTACTAAAGGTCTTTCGTGTGTCTCGCATCCACAGCGCACACCAAAGTCGATGAGAAGCAGCAGCTCTCGCATGCCGCCATGGTGTGCCTGCATGGAAAGATGGTGTCCCCGCCGCTAGGCACACATGCACACATATACATAAACCTAACTAGACCACACGGTGGGTGGTGCGTATACCATCGCACGAGACGAGGGGAGAAGAAACACAGTGGTGATCCAAAGACGATATTTGTGTGTATCCTGGTCACGGTTCTCTTCCTCCTCCCTTTTCCCTCCAAGCTTTCTTTTTTTTTCCCCTGTTTGCTTGCTTCATCTTGTGAGGTGACGGCCGCCACTGGGGAGGATCGATGCCCGCTCAGAGAGCTCGTCCAGCATTCCGCGAGTCACGTTCAGCGCGACGTACAGCAGGCGTGTGAGCACGTGGACGACTGTGTGCGCCGTGTGTGCCGGTGCCGAGGGGTGGCGCCCAGCCTGGAGGATAAATGTGACAAGGAAAGTGCACCCCAGCTTTGCGGCGGTCACGATGAGATGCCGCACAATGAACAGAACAACGGCAGATCGCGTGGGAAATGTGCTCGCCACGCCACTTGTGTACAAGCTGGTGTCGTTGTCGCTGCTCGGAACAGCGTCCACATGATCTTCGGTGCTTTGTCTGGTACGAGAAGCCACAGACGGTGAGTTGCTAAAGGTGGTGACGGACCGGTAACGCTGTGAAGCGCTGCCTTCGCTTTCGTCGTTCTCCCAGGGTACGCGGTACAACAAATACTCGACAACATGACGCACGTGGTTTGCCGAGGCGCGCAACGTCGAGAGGAAGAGAAGAACACCTTGAATGGCCTCTGTCAGAATCGCAGCCACAAAGAAGCACGTGGCAGCGAGAGTGGAGTCCGTCGCAATGTAGATGAGAGCCTGTGACAGGCACTGCAGTGTCCGAAGGAGGCAGCTGCGGCGGAACGGAACGCACGTCCTCGCCAGCGACGAACAGGTGACTGGCGTGCGGTGATCATCCAATGGAACAATCAAGTCGGACAAGTCACCCGGCCCCGCGGAGTGTGGTTGCGCCTCCTCGTGCGTCCTCTCCGCACGTGCTGTGGCGCTGTCCTGCACACCAGCGCTGCCAGCGCTGTTCGCCGAGGGCGCGTGTGGAGGAAGTGGTTGGTTGAGTTGCCCATGAGATTCACGCGTGGGTGGCGAGCCCGTGCGCGAATGTGGTGTGCCGTGTTCCGAAGACTGTGATGGCGTGCTATCGGGCGAATAGAGCCCTTCACAGTCTTCGCTCCCTTTTGGGTGGCCGTGACCATGGCTGTTTTTTGTGTGGTGCGTCTTACCAGGAGAGTTCGGTGAGGTCAACGTCGGTGTCGTCGGAGAGGTGAGCGTCGGCACCGTCGTGCGCTTCGTCACACCGTGCGCAATATGACCATTCTCGGGGACAGCCGACGGCACACTAGCCGACGCCATGCTTGGTGGGGAGGCCAGGCTACGGGACACCGCTGCACGGGCGTTCATGGTAAACTCACGGGGTTCGTGCGCCGTCACGCTTGCGCGCTTGACGACAGATCCGGTGCCGCGTGCCTTGGTGCGCTTGACACTGCTCAACGGGACCGCCGTGCCGCAGCCCTCCTCCGCCTCATCGGAGAACTCATCCACACCTGCGATGAAATAACCGCCGGGACCGTAGCCCGACGGCAGAGACATGGTGCTTTCGGCGTTGTCTCGGTGCGCACGCCAAATTGGGTCGCGGGGCTCCTCATCGGGGCCGTCGAGAATCCAATGCACGCCCACGGAGTCATCGAGGTGGAAGACTGTGTTGCCCACACCGTACCGCTTCATGACGAGAAAAGACAGGTACTCCGCCTCGTACACGGTGCGGCTCGGGTAGAAGTGGCTGAGCACAGCACTTAAGGCATCACCGTGAGTGACAATGATAACGTCACGACCCTCAGTGGCTGTGCTGCAGCTGTCCGCGAGCGAGCGCTCATTGTCCGGGCTCGTGCGCGTCAGCTCAGGTCGGCGGAGTGGTAGGCGCGCGCGGTTGGTGACAGCCTCTGGGATATCAACGGGATTGACACTCTCGCTATCCAGACGACGCGTGAGCATGCTAGACGCGGACGGTGCATACGCATCCGCAATGCGCAAGAAACTGGCCACGTACCTTTGCGTGGCGTCAGCGAGTGTTTCGCCCCACTTAGGAAGTGGTGGTGTGGCACGCCGCCCCTCGGCCAGCGGTCGCTCAGGATGTTTGATGCGCACCGGGCCGTACACCTCGCACACACCGTTATCGACCACGTACGGGGACTCACTGCCCACAGACGCGGCCCGCAGCCCCATGGCAGTCTCGACGCACCGCGTGAACGGAGACACGACAAGAACGGCGTTTTTCGCCGCCGCCACGCCGATCAGCTTCTGGATTCGCACGGCGGCGGCCGGGATGGCGGCCTTCCCGGCAGCGGTGAGCGGTGGGTCGAAATCAGGTGGGGCGTCTGGTGCGTGGTCCCGGCGTTCGCCGTGTCGGAGAACCAGCACGCGCTGAGACCAAATCACGGAGTCAGCCATGTGCACCGCCTTGTTCAACAGATCCCTCCCACCCACCGGTGTGGCAGCCCACGAGGAAACGGGAGTGTCGCTGGGTCAAGTGTGCCACACAGCGGGCGGAGGCACACGCCGGGAAAAAAAAAAACTGATGCACAACTGCCTCGACGCCTGGCGACAACAACAGCAGGAAAAACAGCTAAATAAGGGGGAGCGACCACACGGAAAGGAGGAAAGAGAAAAAAATCACGAAGAAGAATCACAGATGGAGAGCTGGAGGGAAGAAAGTTTAGCACGCCTGTGTAGACTTCGTGGCCGGTCGTCCGGCCGTCCAAAAACACGTTGTGTGAGTACGCCGCCGCTACTGAGAGAGAAGTAAAGAGAGAGAGAAAGGTAGGAGGAGACAAAGGAAACGGTGGGAAGAGAGCGGTCAGCACCCGTCGACGTCGACAGCCAGTTGTCCCGTCCGCATGAACGGTACACCGCCAACGTGCTAATCCGCGCCTGCCGTAACCCAAATGGTTGGCGGAGTACCAGCCTTGCCATGACTATCAAGTGTGCCGCAACTAGCCTGGGGGTACGTCAAGAACAGGGGGAAAAATCAGCGACCGTCCACGTGTGTGCAATCTCGAGCGCGTATTGGGGTGTGTATATGCGTGTGAAAGTCTGATTGGTGTGTGTGTGTTTCGCATCCTTTTCTTCGCACCGTTCATTGAGTGAGCACGTGTGTGCATGTTGGCTCCGTTTAAAAAAGAAAAAGACACAAAAGAACACAAGGGATAAGATAGAGAAATATGAGACCGGCATCCCAAGGCAAGAGCGATCGGCCACAACGAAACACACGAACGACAACAGACGAAAGATCAAGAAGGTAAACACACAACATGCAGAGATCGCAAAAACGGCAGTGGTGCTTAATAAGGAAAAAACGGGGGTTGCACGGCTGTCGAGATCGAGCCTGCCGAGGGAGAGGCAGTGACGACAGGCACACATGGTTGTGTGTTGCGTCGGTGCCTTCATCCTTCTCTCTGTTTCCTACTAGATTAGTGTTAAAGACAAATAGACGCTTGCACTTCGAGCGTGTGCCTCTCCCTCTGTGATTCTCGTTCATTACTTCTCACTCAGTTTCAGACTCCTTCTCTCTCGACCTCTTGTGTTAAATACGCTATGTTTTGAATCTCTTCGAGGCACTTGTTTTGCACTGCTGGTGCACGCACGCGCGCCGAGCACCTAGTACGGTGGCGGCGGTGGTGGAGGTGGTGGAAGCATGGCGGAGTTGCCTGCACTGAAGAACGGTCCTGACGGCTGGTACGGTGGGGGAAGCGCGTACGCAGGGAGCGGCTCCATTTCATCGACTCGCGCGGAGAGCATTGCAGACCGCGGTGCCGAGATGAAGCCCGGGTTGGGGGTGGCCACCACTTCGTCGTAGGCTGGCGGAGGCGGAGGTGGCATTGGGTGTGCCTGCGGGACAAACTCGGGGGAGTTGATGTTGAGTGCGAACTGCGGCACGAACTCCTTCGCGCCAGCGTTCATGACCGACGGTGACTTGGTCACATCGGGTGGCGCAGACGACACTTGGTGGCCACCTTTCGAGGCGGGCAGCGGAATTGTAGGGCCGCCCGCAGCGCCGGATGGCTGTGTCGATGCCGTTGTGGGAGCTTCCGTGGCAGTCGTGGCAGAAACGGGCTTGCCTTGCTCGGTGGTAGCCTGTGAAGACCCCGCGGCGGCACTCGACGACAGAGACGGCGCCGCGTCAGTCGCTAGTGCCTTCTTCGCCTCCATGGCGGAGCTGGGTCCCTCAGCGGACGCTACAGCCGCCTTCGTCCGCGGTGCCGGAATCGAGAGGCCTTGTGCTGGGACTGGTGCCTTCGTCGTCTCAGGTGCAGACGCCTCGACGGGTTTTTGGGATGGGCCCCGCTCGGAATGGCCGCCAACTTGCTCCGCCGTGTTGATCGCGCGGCCGCGACGTTCGGCAGAAATGTAGGGTGGCGACACCTGCACGCGAATGGTGCGTCCCTTGGTGCTCTTGCCGTCCAACGCCAGTGCGGCCCTCGTAGCGGCGCCGTCGGCCAGAGTCAGGAAGACACGGCGGCGCTGCTTGGGAGAGTCGTCGACCACCATCGTGGCCGACGTGACGTTGATGCCGTCAAAGAAGGCCGTGACCTCGTCGAGTGTGGCATTTTCGTAGAGGTTGTAGACAACGACAGTGTAACGTGTGCGGTCGAAGCGCTGCCAGAATGCCTCGATGGTATCCCAGTGCTGATCACGCATCTTGCGCAGTGTCGAGTCCTCGACAGAGGGCACAGGCACGAGCGGCGCCACAGGCCGCAAAATGAATGGTAAAAGATCGCCCTCATCGTCCGAGTCCTCGTCCTCGTACGTCTCCAGCAAGTCGCACACATCTTGAATCGTAGGCATCACAATGACGCCTCCTTGCTTCTTGTCGCTCTCGTCGAAGAAGCGCATGTCAAACTTGGCCCAGCCACTGAACTCCTGAAATTCGCGCAGGGCCTCCTGCGGTGCCCAGTCCGCATGAAACCGAATCGACACGAGATGGCTGTGTGTTGCCATGCTCAGGCCGTGCTCAATGGTGAGATAGAACCCCAGGCCGTGAACGTCCGTCAGAGAGGCATCCGAGTTGAACTCTGAGTAGTCCAGAAAAGACGCCCGAAAGTCATTGTCTTCAGGCGCGCTGCCCACAGTACGAGCGGGTGCACTGGGCGGCTGGACGCCAAGACAGTCAAGAATCTCTTGCACGTGCAGTGCGCCTGGTAGGTAATCCGCGTAGCGCAGCAGTGGCATCACGGCGGCGCCCGATAGCACAGACGACCCGTCTTCTTCATTCTTGTAGTGTAGTGCGAACCGTGCTGCACACAGTTCCAGCAGTTTCTTGAAAGTTGCCGCGAAGGGAGGGAATCGAAGTGTAAACCGCTGACTGGCAGTTTCGGTCACGCACAAGAGCACGTCGTACTCGATACCGAGCAGAAACAGCAGTGAGGACGGCACGCTCAGTGCCTTCAGCTCCAACGAGTCTAGACCAAATCCTTTTCGCTGTTGCATAGCGCTGTAAGACTAATTATTCTTATGTTGACGATGAGCTGTCGATGGTGGGTAGTGGATAGAGAGAGCAGACAGAGAAAGGGAAGGGAGCATATTGTTTGTGTGTGTGTGCACAAGTGTGGGGAAGGAAAGGAAACGGGGGCTACACGGCCACTGAGCCCAAAAGTGGTCGTTGGCCCTGCACGATACACCTCAGGGTCACGGTGTGTTCGGAATAGATCTCCAAGTAGCACATCACTTTGGCTTTCACAGAGATGCCCACACGGCAGGAGAGAGCCTCTGAGGGAAACATAAAGCAGTCGCGTGGGACAGGACGTAGAGAAGTCGCCACGCCAGCTGCGCCTGTGCCTCGAATGACGAGTACATGGCGAACGCGACTTGCTCATGTGCCCGGACGCCTGTGGACGGCGACGATGCTTTTTTTTTTTTTTGATGCAGTACCACGAGTTTTTCTTGGGGGTGTCACTGCAAACAGGAATACCAGAGAAATCGGCGCGCACACAAAAAGAAGAAGAAAATGAGGGTGCTGCATGGCAGTGGGAGCGAGATGTCGTAGAGGAACTCTGTGCGTGCCCCAGCAACACGTGCGCGCGCACACAGCTTCGAAGACCTGAAACAGTCCGTGCGTAAAGTGAACAACTCAACAACAGCAAGACTTTCGTCGCGGCATTCTCTCTCACACGAACTCTCTCCTCCGTTTGTGAGTTCAATTGTGTGAAGCCTCGACAGAACAACGAGAGAAAACGGAAAAGAGAACATGAACACGGCCATCTCAGCACAAGCCCGTCAACGCTGGCTGCGCTGGCATCGATACACACGGAAGTGGCGGTGACAAAACAACGAAAACAAAAAAAGACAAGTGTGAAGCAACACACAGCACAAACTCACGTACCAAGACAGCCGCACGAAAGCAGCTAGGAAAGAAAACAACAAGCACAAAAGCCTACAATGAGGTCCGAACGACATCATGGTAATGCGCACAGACGAGAGGTGCGTCTGCGTGAGGGAGTAAAGAAGAAAGCACACAGAGCATGTGTGTTGTCAGATGAGGGGTGCGTACGTGGTCAGGTGCACACCGCTCTAAAGTCGTTGAACGGTGCGCGATGGCAAGGATGCGGACAATCTAAAGAAGGGGTGGTGAAACAGAAGGAAAACAGAGAGGGAAACACAAATCAGGCATCACGCGCACAACATGGATGCGTGACACCACCGCGCAGGCGGCATCAAACGGGACTGCGCACAGACCTAGTAGGAGCAATCCCGTCGCACGTGTGTATGTGTGTGTGTGTGTGTGTCTCGCCCAGTTTTGTTTTTTTTTTCTTTCGATTCCAGTCTTTCCTTTCGGTGCAGCTTTCATTCCTTCGCACCGCACCACCGAAAATGTGAAATGCTCACCGACGACTACTGAGCCTCTGCAGCCATCCTATCGTACTCGGCACGTGCGAAGCGGTCCCAGTCCGTCTTCTCCACCCGTAGCTTCATCTGGTGTTCCATAAAAGGGTCACGATGCTCGAAGAGCATAAACTTGGGAGCGTTGAAGATCATGTTGAAGAAGTTCGCCGGGGTCGGGCAGGCACGCAGGTCGCCAAGTGTGACGCCGTACTTGCGTGTTCTAATCCTGTCGAAGCCGAGCATATCTAGCATCTGACACATGGTGTCCTCGTACGCGATGTCGCCTTCAGGCGAGTCCGAGTATTCCAGAAACCGCCTCTGGTTCTCGCTGAAGAACTGCGCGAGTTCGTAGCCGCTGAGGATACCGTCTCCATCCACATCAAGAATTTTGAACCAGTAAAAGACAGCCGGCTCGGAGTTCTTATCCTCCTCGGAAAGGCAGAAGTAGACAAAGTCTTCAAAGTCGAAGCGGCCAGGCTCACCGGAGGTGAGAGGTCGCCCGTGACCTTCCACGGCACGCTTGATCACAGAGGGTACAACGGTGCCTTGACCGTAGTTACATAAGTCGGCGTAATCGATGATGAGATCACGGTCTGTATCCAGCTCCCAGAACTTGCAGTAGAGCACGTAAAAGTGCTCGTACGAGAAGTACTCCAGTACCTGGTTGACATCCTTGACGTCCAAGTCCATCATAACTTCTGGCAAGTCGCTGCGATCAAAGTCACGCCAGTACACGCGCCGGCACTGTTGGCGTTCAAGTGCGTACATGATGCGGATAGCCACGGTGCGGCAATAGTATTCTTGAAACTCCGGCTGCTGCAGAAATTCCAGCCCCGGGTGGGAAGCGACCAGGTAGCCGGCCATCTCCTTCAAGTCCTCGATTGTGATGTAGTCCAGCTTGGGGTTTCCCCGAATCAGTTCGAACAGCCGACGCGGTGGGGAGAGGCGCGCGAACTTGTCGTCAAAAAACTTCTGCACGCTAGCGGCCGTCGTTGTTTCGCCGTTCCGGTCCTGCCCGGCATGTGACAAGATGGCTTTAAAGAGCGCATCCTTGTACCAGATCGGCACCTTGAAAACCGTCACACTGATGTCGCCGAACTGACTCGTCTTGATCAGTTTCCCGCCCTCCTTCGCGAGAAGCTCCTTCAGCTTTCGCTGCTCCTCGAGTAGGGGCTCTGACATGAGGCCCGTGGACTCCGCGAGCGTGTAGAAGACCGGGATATCGCGCACCGTCGCCGTTTTCACGTTGCTCGGCGCGAGTGCGGCGTTCCCACCGGAGGCCGACACATAGCGCGACGTGCTGCTCTCTCGCTCCACTGACGGCGTGATGAGCTCCACGGGCACCATATGCGTGCTCATGTTGGCTTCGAACGGCTGCGTCGAGGTCGGCACAGCGGTCGCAGGTGGAGAGGCGCCTCCGTGGTGCTGCGGAAGCGGTGCCATGGGGTCGACCACCGGTCGCACCGCCGGTGAGAGCGGCGAGGCCATCGCCGGGGATGAATTACGCTGGTGGGACATGTCAATCTCGTCGACGCCGGCGACAAAGCGCCCTGGCGCCGCCACACCCGACTGTGGTCCAGGGCTCGGCGTCCGTTCATCGCTGGCCCGCCTACCACCCGCGCGATTCGGAGTCGCGACCGGTGGTGAGTTGCCACCCGCGCTGCTGCCCATATTCGTCGGGTCCTCATGTCGCGCGGGTCCACCAGCGCCACTACCGACTTTGCCATTCTCCGCGACGACTGTCATCGCGGCTGCACGCGCCCCACCGACCACCGGCGGAGGTTTCGCGGCGGACTTGACCACCGCCACACGCTGTGCGCCTGCCTTGGACGCCTGCAAGAACTCTTGGATGGTGCCCTTTAGTTGCTCCACCACGGCCGGCTCACTTGCCCAGGTGATGTACAGCTCCGACAACACCGTCTTCACAGACTGCGTATTGTTACGCTGCCGCGTCGCCGTGACGGTGGCCGTTGTAGACGCCATGTTGAGAAACGCGTACCAGCTTCTTCGAGTGCAGCCCTCGTCGTGGTCTGGTGTGGACGGTCAAGCGTGTGCAGGGGAAAATATGGTGAGGCGACGGAGCAGCGGCGGCGTGACGACACTGTTCTGCCTTCACCTTATACGCGCGAGTCTACGAATCTCAACAGCAACTATGCCGGTAAACAAGGAGAAAATAATAGAAGGAAGGGAAAAAAACACAGTGCAATATGATGGTGGCAGGCGTGAACGCTCTCACTTAACAACAAGGCGAAAGAAGATGAAAAATAGCAGGTGTGTGTGTGTGTGTGTTGATGAAGGAGTACCAGCTGAAGCGGTACACACGCTCTAAGAGGAAAAGTGGAGATGGAGGGGAGGGAAAGGTTCAGACTCAGAGAACGCAGGATACCACAAAACAGAGTGAAACGTAGAAAAGAAAAAAAGCCGACACTGGTTCTGCAGGTATTCCCTTTATTGACCTGACTGCTGAGCGGTCACAGCAGATGTCGCACGGCACGCAGAGACAAGGGAAGGAAGAGGTAGTGAAGACGGGTGAGGAAGAAGAACGTCGTTTAGGACAGGGAGACGGAAGGCCGTGGTGGGTGACGCCGCTAATCGGCTCCACGGGAACCACGCGTCGGACGTGGGCGGAGTGTGGGAAGAGCAGCGACCGGAGCGTGTATCTCAACTGAGTCGACGGGTGGACGATAAACAACGCGAGATGAGCAAGGACACGTGTGTGTCTGCAGTGTCAACGCGCCTACCTTGCCTCTCTTTCTCTCTCATGCACACATCCGACCTCACCACTGCGTATTGGCCACTAGCTGACCGCCAACGGTGGACGGAACGGCTTTTTTTTTCTTTCTGAAGCTTCTTTTTTTTTCCCCCTGACGTGATGTCTTTCAGGAGAGTGATGGCACAGGTGCGGGACGCTGAGAGTGAGTGGGGCGAAAGAACGTCTCTCCTTGTCCTCATACGCATGACGAGCGAGCAGCGCGCCGACCACAGGAAGTGGCATCATCACACACATGCGCGGCTGTTCGGTGTAGTGAGGGAGAGAGGAAAGGCTGCGCGTTGGCAGCCATGTACATTGATGGGGTGGCTTGAGGCTAGTCAAGTGCCTCTCTGGGGTTGTTTCACTCGCGGACGAACAGTCAGGTGAGGCTATATAATTCTACTGTTGCTCTTGACTCGCGAGCTGCGCGGCAGCGACCTTCTCGGCCTCCAGTTCAGCTTCGGCGGCAGCCATCTTTGCCAGCAGCACCGCCTTTTCGATGTTGTCACCTGCGAAGCTGCCAATTCGCCGTCCGTAGGCGAATGAGGCAAAGAATGGCACCGTGGTGATTTCGAGTGCATCGCACACGTCCTTGGTGGCTTCTGTGGCGTAGGCGACGACGATGTTCGTACTGGCCAGTTCTGACGGACGTGCCTCGTTGAGCTTCTCGAGGGCGGGGATGACGTTGTTGACGCTGGTTGAGCAAATCGGGGCCACGACACACAGCAACGCGGACCCTTGAAACTGCAGTGCATCTGCTGCTAGCTCTTCCACGGTTCGCACGCGCAGAAGAGTTGGCGGAGGTGGAGGTGGTTCGGATGAGCCTTTAATGCTCTTCTTTTTCGATGACGACCGAGCGGATTTGGCCATTCTGCTAGGAACGGTCTACTGTGAAAGACAGAGCTGCGTGCTGGGGTTGACTGGATAGGCGGATGAAGAAGAAGAAAAAAACAATGAAAAGGGGGGTGGCGGTTGGAGATATGATCATCGCAAACACATTGTCAAGAGTCAAAGGGTGACGAGCCATGTAACAAAGACGGCGAGTGAACATATGTGGAACACTATTGTGCAAGCATTCCAGTGCTGTTTTGCCTCATCTCTTTCACCACTACCGCCCTCCGACTCACTCCTCAACAAGACTGAGCCAATCTTCGTGCACGGGGAAGAAGAGTAAGGACGGGATAATAAGAAGAGCACCAGGAACCTGTTTCAGAGGGGGTGCGACACGGAAAGTCAAGGCGCCTGTGGTTGATTCGCCAGACCACGTGTCCATCAGTTGCGCAGTGCGCCCGATCCATTATTTCCGCTTTCACGACGTTGATTCATACACAAGTGCAGAGCACAGGTGAAAAAGTGTTGTTGCTCTTGCTTCTGAACCAAAGGCAGATAATAGAAGAAAACAAACGGGTGTATATATAGAAAAGTTAAATAGGTGAGTTTTCCTTTTTTTTCTTTTTACGGTCTTCCACACAGGGATCATCGCACGCACACACGCACGGACAATGAGCTTGAGTGGTTGCTCCCAGTTGCTCAACAAACGGCGCGGTGGGCACAGGGGGCACCCATGTTAGTTTTTTTTTTTCCACCGCTTAGGGTGAAACCCAAAACGAAAAAAGAGAGAAAGAAAGAAAGAAAAGTGTCCACGTTCTCCGCTGTGGAACGGTGAAGAAGAAGGAGGTACGTTGTCTGGAGCGCCACGCACAGCCACCTGCGTTCTGCGAGCGCGCGCGTACGTGTTGATACCTTCCGTTCGTTGCCGTGAGGCATTATGACAGAAAGGGGAAAAAGGAACACTGCTGTGCGCACGCAAGCATGCCTTCCAACTTCCATGCGACCGCTTACCCTGTGCTTTAGTGGAGGGCGTCCAGGGCGGTGCGGAGGGCAGCGATAAGGTCATCGGCGTCCTCGATACCGCAGCTCACGCGGACAAAGCCGTCGGTGATGCCGACCTTCATGCGGTCCTCGCTCGTCATGTTCGCGTGCGTCATGACGGACGGGCAGGTGATGATGCTCTCGCTGGCACCGAGGTTCTCGCAGAGGGACCACGGGCGGGGCACGGTGTCCATCAGCTTGCGGCCGGCGGCCGTGCCGCCCTTGACCTCGAACCAGAGCATGCCGCCGTGCAGGCCGTTGCGGTGCTGACGGTCGGCGAGCGCCTTCTGGGGGTGGGAGGCGAGACCGGGGTACACGACGCGGTCAACGGCGGGGTGGCCAGCGAGGAACTCAGCAATCTTCTGTGCGTTGTTGCTCTGCTTAGTCACGCGCAGAGACATGGTCTTCACCGTCTGCAGCTGCAGGAAGGCAACAAACGGGGACATGGCGTTGCCCAGAATGTTCTGGGTGAGACGCACCTTGTCGTCAATGTCCTTGCGCTTCGTCACGAGAGCGCCGCCAACGGTCATGTCGTGGCCGTCCACGTACTTGGTCGTGCTGATGAGGGTGATGTCCGCGCCGTGGTCGAGGGGGCGCATGATGTAGGCAGTGGCAAAGGTGTTGTCGCACATGTGGATAAGACCCTTCTCCTTGCACAGCTTGGACACCGCCTCGACGTCCACAAGGGCGAGTGTGGGGTTGGCGGGCGTCTCGCTGATCACGAGCTTCGTGTTGGGCTGGATGGCAGCCTCGACGTTCTTGACGTCCGACATGTCCACAAAGGTGAAGGTCATGCCGAGGCGGGTGAAGAACACACGGCAGGCGCGGTTCGTGCCACCGTAGCTGCAGTTCGTCACAACCGCGTGGTCACCGGCGCTCATCACGGAGGAGATGGCGGTCGTGGTGGCCGCCATACCAGTGGAGTAGCACGTCGCGTACTCACCATTCTCGAGGGCGCACAGCTTCTCCTCCAGCGTCTTCACGGTGGGGTTCTGGGAGCGGGTGTAGGAGAACCCACGGCTGAGGTACTCATCGATAGACGGCTGCACGAATGTGGTCGACTGGTAGAGGGGTGTCAGGATCGCGCCAGTGACGGGGTCGGGGTGCACGCCACCGTGGACAGCCAGGGTATCGAAGCCCTGGGCCGCCGGAAGCCAGGAGCCAGTGCCCGAGGCGTTGTCGGAAACAAGGTGCTGCTGATTGGACATTGTGATGATGAGGCAAGTAGGCTCAACACGAGTGTTTGATGGGTACTTTTTTTTACTTTTTGTTTTGAAAGCGTACGTGGAAGGTTGCTAGACTGACGATGAGGGGCGTGCGTGCGGATGCGAAGGTCAACACAAAACACACAGAACAGAGGGAAAGCGGGTAGGAAGAGCAGGGAGGGTGTGCGTGCATAGACAATGAACGAAAAGAGGGGGAAACACAGGAATGCCACTGCCTAAGCAGGGAAGTAGCAGTCCTGACAAGTGTACAAGAGTCGTTCACGACGCCTGTCGGGCAGTTAAGTGGCATTGAGGACAGGTGACTAGGACGACCACCAACCAGTGCGGCGAGTAGGTGCACGCCAAACAGCTTTCACGTGCACGATTGAGGCAACGTGCGAGAGCTATAAGAGTCGCGAACAAGTTGAGTCACAGATTCTATGAGTGGGTGAAATGCGGCGGTCCCACTTTCCAACGTCTTTCCTAATTTCTCCGGATCAGACGACTGGAAACAGAAAACGAAAATAAGAGGAAGATCTGCTCGCAACGGTCATCCCGCTAGAAGGTACGGAAAGACTGCGAGGTGGTATCATTGTCGGTGAAATTGACAAGGTTGGTGAAGGTATTGCCCGGAGAGCATTCCGTGCCCGTCAGCAACGAGTTGGAGCTGTGCTCCGTCAGAGGCTGAGAGGGTGTCCGTGCGGGACGAGGAGCGTACGGATCAACGTGAGGTGAGCGCTGGGATGGCGTTTGGCTAACAGGGGTGACGGACGCGCCACGGGCGGGATAGTGCTCGCCGGCACTCGCGCGGGCCTGCGAAGATGCGGTCAGCGGCACAGGCTTTGTGGCATGGGTCTGAGAGGGTATCTGCGCAGTGCTCGGCGTCACCGTCGCTGCGTCTAGGCCAAGGCCCCACTGGCTTGGCTCCTCCTCCCTCGCAAGCGCCCTGGTGGGGAGTGTCTGCAGCTGCTGCTTCAATTCCTGGAGAATCTTCAGCGGTAGACGATGGCGGTTCTTACGAGTGGTCGCAGGGGAACCTGCCGCGAAGTTCGCGGCGGCGTGTGCGTCCGAGTAGCCGCCATCCGGCTTCCCCGTGAGCGCTCTTGGGTCCACCGCAACGACTGAACCTGACGCCGCGTGCTGCAGAGCCGCCTTTGAAAACGCGAGCTGATGCTTGAGCGCGCGGCTGCGTTCGCCTGTCGCGACGGTCTGGGCACGCATGCCGTCCACTTGCGCGCGAACGAGTCGGAGGGCCTCGAGCATCTGCTGTAGCTTGGACTCGTCTTCGCGCAAGGCGTCGCGCTTCGCGTTGACCGTGGCCCGCGCCTCACGCATTCGAGTCCATTCCTTGGCAACAACTGCACTCTGCTCCTCGAGCTGCCGCAACGTGTGGCGCATTTCCTCGTGACGCTTCTCAAGTTCTTCTTCGCGGCGCTTGAGTGCACCGAGCTCCTTTTCCGAAGCCGCCACCGCATCCGCGTACGCACGGTTCGTGGAGGTCGTTTCCACGCGAATGTTCCGCTCCTCGCCGTCAAGTAAAGCCATGTTCTCTTGCAGTGATGTCACGGCGGCGCTCAGACGATTCTCCGCCGCGTGCTTTTCACGTTGAACAATGTGTTTCCATTGGCGGTACTCACGTTCCCACTCCTCCTTACTACGAGCATAGAGCGTCTCTTGCTCAGCGAGCCACGTCGCCTCCGTCTCCAGCTGTTTCTCCACCTGGTCACTGACAACTTGTAGCTGTGTAGCGGCATTGTGCAAGCTGCGCTGCTCGCCGTCGGTTGAGGACGTCTGCTGGCGCAGCAGCTCGACGACAGAGGTGAGAGACTCCACACTTTCCTGCACACTGAGTGCATGTTCCTTGTGCAGCCATGTGCGACTCTGGTCAACCTCTTGCTGGTAGTCACGCAGACTGATCAGAATCTGCTCTAGAAGGCTCACCACGCCCTGCGTGGACTCGGTCACCTTGGCGATATCCTCTTGTGCTGTGAGCTGTGCGCGGTGTCGGTCCTCCTGCAGCTGCTCCTCTCGCGCGAGCAAGTCACGCAGTTGCTCCATCTGCAACTTGTGAAACGACTCCTCGGCTGACGTTTGCTCGGCGTGGCGGCGCTCTAGGTCCTGCATACGCTCGACGTGGAGACGGTGACGCGCCTGCCGCTGCGACTCTGTCTCCTGGCGGCGCCGCTCAATGGCGGATTGGAGCTCGGCATAGAGTGTTTTCTGGTGCTCTTGTGTCCACGCCTCGCGCGACTGGGCGTAGAGCTCCTCCATGGTTTGTTCTTCGTGCTGCAGGCGCTGCACATCCTCCTTGGCCATTCGTTCCATGTCGGCGAGCAGTGCGTCGTCCATCTTCGCCACACGGTCCCACTGACCAGCCTCCGCTGACTTCCAGAAAGCGAGCATTTCTTCGAACTGTCTCTGGTACTCCTCGCGCTCCGCTTGCGCCTCGCTCCCAGCACTGACAGCGAAGGAAGAGCGCACCTCGCGCCGCAGAAGATCCTTGACATCCTCGTTCCACCGTTGCGCGTCATCACTGCCCTCGGCAAACACCGTCTGGACGCGTCCAAGGATGGTGGTGACGGCGGCCGAAACGGCGTTGCTAACCAGGTCGCGTGTATCGCCCTGCGCGCTGAGGAGAGTACGCAGCCGCGCCTCTTCGGAACGGAGTGCCTCCAGCTGGGCCTCAGCTTCCTTGATTTGAGGTTCGAGTTCCCGACGGGCCTCTGTCTCAGCGTCACGGCGCGCCTCTCGCAGAGCGTGCTCGAGCTCGTCGTGTGTGTCGCGGATGCGCGTGTCTGCCGTGGCTTTGGCGTCCTCAACGGCGCTCCACAACGTGCGCAGCTGTGCGTCGAGCTGAGCAATCTCCGCGTTCTTCTGAGCCTTGGCGGCACGCCACTTGTCCATCAGTGCACGCTCCCGCTCGCGCGTTGAGGCAAGCAGCTTCCGCTTGGCCTCTACCTGGCGCGTCAACTCCGCAATTGTGTTCTCGGTGACTTCTGCGGGGTCGAGTGGCTTCTGTCGGTCGACGGGACGCGGCTTCGGTGGACTACGTGCCGCGGCATCCTTCTCATCCGAAGACGCGCCGGAGAGCGGTGTTGGTGATCCCAGCCGCCCAGCGGTCGGCGCACGCCGAGAACCGCTGCTGGTCGACGGTGAGCGTGCACTTGGTTTGGTGGCCTGTTGTTGTTGTTGCTGCTCCCGCTGGCGCTGCAAAGCCTGTCGACGCGCAGCCATCATTGCGCTCTCGCCACGGCCCGCACTGAGAGACGGTGCAGGCTTCTTCATCCAGTCATCCTCGCTGCTAGAGTCCCACATGAATGCCTGCCGAATAATGAACGAGCGGATGTCAAACCAAAGTGAGGAAGAATGCAGGTATTTATATAGGGTCTATGAAAATGTATATTTGTAGGTGTGTGCGTGTGTGTGTCTTTGGGAGCCAGGCTCAAAATCTCTTTGGTCTAAGCCTCACGAGAAAAAGCGAATGTTGGCGTGTCGGACAACCACCTGTGTAGCTGCTAGACGAATAACAGCTACAAGTCAGGTCGTGGAGAAAACACAGTGGTCCACAGTTAACAGAAAGGGAGAGTGTGTGTAAGAGAGAAAAGTGACATGATGAGACGCAAAGAACTGGAGCGACGATGAGCGTGTTGTTGTTGTTGTTGTTCGCATGCCTTAATGCAGGGCCAATGCGACGAACCGTACGGACAATACACCCGTATTGCCTTGGAAGCAGCAGCAATGCGTTGATACTTGTAGCGGCTCAACAAAAAGTGGATGATGCTGCTCGCCACGATAGTGCGCAGCGCTCCTTGCTGGCACTTTTTTTTTTGTGTGTGTATGTTTGCGGGCGAGTTGCCCTTGAGGTTTGTCTATTCAATGGCACGCGCCGATTCACCTTCTATGTCAACAACAACCACCACCACCACCCCAACAAAGCTTAGACGATGTTTGTGTTAAACAGCTGCCTCGTCAATGAAGTCTCTGATGGGTTTGCGCTGCGTCACCGCCTCCTTCACAAGTTGAAAGGCACCTAGAATGCCGCTGAGCAGCACGTCTTCACGTGCCCCAGACGCCGCGTAGTACTCAATGTCCGACAGCTTCAGCAGCAGAAAGCACTTGCAGTCCTGCGGCAGGTCCATGGCCATCATGACAGGGTGCACCTCACGCACAAGGTCCATTGCTGAGACACCTTTGGACGTCACGGCATCCGACACCTTGAGCCAAGACGTCGAGTAGTCGGCCGCAAGCATGTCGCCCACAAGGGCTGCCACTTCCGCGGGAGTCGGGTTGCCAGTCACACGGTAAATTGACTCCTCGGTGATTTCATTTGCTGAGAGGGCGGCGGACTGCATCGTGTTCAAGCAGCGGCGCAGATCACCCTGGCTTAGTCGGTACGCCGCCGCAAGGCCCTCCACCGTGAATTTCACCTGCTCCTGCTCCGCCACGTACTGAAGCCGGGGCAACATTGCAGAGCGCTTTACTGGGGCGAAGCGAAAGCGGGTGCAGCGTGACTGGAGCGCAGGGATAATCTTGTTGATGTGGTTGCACAGAATGCAAAAGCGAACGTTCTTTGTGTACTTCTCAATGACACGGCGCAGTGCCGCCTGGGCGTCATGGGACATTTGATCCGCCTCGTCGAGCACAACTAGCTTAAATGAGGTGGAGGGTTTGGCCGCTGTACCGGTGGCACCGGCGCCACTGCCTGGGCCCATCATCGAAAAGATGGACGTGGTGCTGGCGAATTCGCGAACCTGGTTGCGCACGACGTCAATGCCACGGTCGTCCGAAGCGTTCATCTCCAGCACGTTGGCGCGAACACGTTCTTTCCCGTAGAGGTGATAGGCACACGCCTTGATGGTGGTAGTCTTGCCCGTGCCCGGTGGCCCGTAGAATAAAAGGTGAGGCATGCCGTCACCAGACATGAGGCGGCGCAACGTGAGGAGGATGTCCTCGTGTGCCACGACATCATCCAAGGTGCTCGGACGGTACTTCTCCACCCAAGGTGAGTTGGTCCCTTTCGTTGGCGGCGCGGACATGGCAGACGCACGGCAAAGTCAGCGGCACTCAAAGCTCTATGAAGGCTGGCGGCCTGGCGTGAGATTCGATGGAAAGAAACGACGGGAAGTAGCGCAGGCGAGCTGGAGAAAAGAAGAAGACAGAAGGAGAAAACAAGTGAAGGGAGGAGGTCCACTTGTCACCACATGGCAGCACAGTCACGCTTCCAGTGGGATTGTTGAGCAAGAAGTTGACTATGAAAAAACGAAAGCGCAGCGGCTATCACCGCTTCGGCGCATTGTTCTACAGGTGGTTGGCACTCAGGCCAGTTCAAGTGTGTGCGCGCGTGTGTGTGTCGATGTCGTGAGGGCAAAGACACCCCTCGGCGGCGCTTGTGCAAGATGACCGTGGTGAGGGACCTCCAGTGATAGTTACCGTCGTTGCGTTAACTCTTACGTTCTTTTCTTTCTTTTGAGAGAGGTTAGATTCGCCACAAGGCATCTCTCTGCCTCGCCTTCTCCTTCTTGCACGGCGCGCCACAAGAAGAAAACAACAGGAACAAACTCAGGACGGCGCGCCGATGGTTTCGTCAAGAGCAACACAGTGAGTCAAGCAAAAATAAAACCAAAAAAGAAAGCCGTTGGGACAAACGATGTGTGCATCAGAATGCCCGCACATGTGCCGATGGGCTTACTCAGATTTCTTGGTGTACGCCGCAAGCTCCTTGGGCGGTTCACCGAGCTCCGCAAACTCGTGCATCATGTCAAGCAGCTTCGTGACGCGCTCCCCGTCTTCCTTATCGATAGGAACAGAGAGAAACTCACATATTTCAATCGTCTTGTCGTGTTGCTTCATGTACTTGGCCTTCTCTTCGCTGGTGAGCTTATCGCCCTGCTCTTGCAGATACGGCCCGTACGCGTCACGCATGACCTTGATCGGCTCCACGAACTCTGGGTTCAGCAGTGCGTCAAACAGCAGAGACGCCATATTCTCCGGGGAAGCATCCTCCGACGTCGCCGCTGCAGCCGCCGCATCCGCAGCGGCCTTGAGTTGCGCCTTCAGCTCCGCCTCGGTGGGTTCGTGCGTCGACGCCGGGGAGGCAGACGCTGGTGCCTTCTCGCCGGGTCTGGCCGCACCCGCGGCGTCCGCCTGTGGATTGAGCTGGCCCACAGCATCCATGCACCGTCTCAGTGCCGCGTCCACTTCGGCATCGCTCTCTTCCACCTTGAGGTCACCGTCCTTCTCGATTTTTTCGACGACCTCACGAACCTTCTCCTCGTCATCGGTTTCCATCACCGCCATGAGCTCCTTCACGCGCGCCAGATTGGCCAAATCCTCCGACTGCAGGTCGGGTGTGCCCTCCAACGAGCTCACCAACGCATTCACGTCATTTTTGAACTTGGTGAAGAAATCGTCACCGAGCACCCCGTCGGCACCGGCACTCCCGTCGGCACTGGCAGTCATGAGCGTCTGCAGCAGCGCGGTGAAGTCACCTGCACCGCCACCGTTCGCCGCGCTCTCCTGCTCACTCAGTGCCTTGCGGAGATCCTCCTCCAGTTTGGCCTCACGCTGTTTGACGGCCTCATCATGCTCCTTCTCCTGTGCGTCCATGATGTCCACAGCCTCGTCGAGGAGCGCATCCAGGTCATCCAAATCGTTTGGATCAGTCATCGCTGTGCTGTACCGTGCGTGCCTACACGCGGAGCAGGGGAAGTTAATGTAGGTGTGTGTATGTGTGTGCGAACGTGTGGGTCGCTGTGAGCCTCGAGGAAAAAAAAGAGGGGGAGTGAAATAACCGTAAGAACGGTGGCGGACGGAGAAGGGAGAAAGCGTGTTGGACTACTATGCCACGAGCTGTTCGTGGAGGCTGCTGTGAACACGTGGGGCTGAGCCGACGTGTCGCAGATAAACAGTGGAAGGTTCGCTGTCTGTGGGTTTGCCTAAAAGACGTTGGTGCACATGCATACCCACACCAACAGATTAGCGCAGGCCCTCGTCAAGAATTGCAAGAGCGCGACCAGGAGCGAAGCACGCCATGGAGCAGTGAAGATGACAAATAGATGTGAAGTAGCATTGGCAACAGTCGGTCAGTGTGCATGTGTGTATGTGTACTGTGCAGGTCATGTGCTTACTCGTGAAGGGTTGAAAGGCAAATTGCCGTTGCAGCCGTGCCGGTACGGCTCAGCGCCGCCCTTTCCGCAGGGCTTTCTTGTTCTTGAGTGCGTGAATGCGCGCTTGATCCTTGCGCTCCGCCTTCCGCGAGAGTTTGTCCTCCAACTTGGCGCTCTTCTTTTTGAACGCCCTCGGCGCCCGCGGGGCATCAAAGGGATCGGCAGCAGTCGACGTGCTTCCCGATGATGAGTGTGCTGCTGTGGAAGTCCCAGATGTCGTGACTTTCTTCCTGGCTATCTTGGCAAGCCTGTCACGCTCTTTCTGGCTGGCGCGACTGACAATCGCGGCGGTGATGCGCTTTCGTGCGGCCTCTGCGGCCTCCTCGCGCGACTGGCGCTGCGCGCGTTGCTCCTCCTCGCGAGCCTCCTCAGTCTTCTCGCGTGCCTCGCGATTCCGTTTGCGGTTCGACTTGCCTTGTGTTGTCTCCGCGGCGAATTCAGCGAAAAAACCGCCAGCCTCATCATCCCACTCTTCTTCTTCCATAACTGAGTCGATGGAACGACGAAGCAGACACGCTCGCAGTCAGAGAGCGAGAAGACGGAGAAGTGAAAAAAGACAAGAGAGCGCGCGCCTGGGATAATAGAAGTGTGAGAAAAAGAAAAAGGGAGGTAACCGGAACAGGAAAAGTAGACAGTAGAAAGAAGGGGAAAGGATGTATGACCGACATGGGGTACACGGACGTGAACGCCGATGAACAAAAGAGCTTTTTGAGGGTACGCGAGGGCGGTGCACACACCGAAGGCACTTGGCGGCTCACGGCGCACCCAGGCACAGGAAGGCGGAGTGACTCGATAAGCGCTTGGCCACGCTCCCTTGTGTGAGCAAACAAGTACAGGCGCCTCTAAACCGTGGAGGTAAACGAGACACAGAACTATCGGTGCGTGCTCACATAAGGGGGACGCCGACCCAGACAGCAAAGTACTCGCGAGTGCGTGTGTATAAGTGCTGATAAGGAGGAGGAGCAGCTACCTCCCCCCTCGTGACGTTCATCATGTTTTCTTTTTTTTTCTTTTTAAAGGTGGTGAGAAAGTGAAAAGAACAAATGAATAGGAGCTGCTGAGGAGGTCAGCATCGCCCCTTGTGGATTACTTCTTTTACGAGCTGAAAGTCAGTGTGTGGCTGCTTATTGCTCCTTGAACTCGGTGGTGAGGCCCTTGAAGGTGGCCACAGGCACGTTGGAGATCACGGTGTACACGTGCTTGCGCTTGCTGCCCTCCACGGTCTCAGCGCGGCGCTCAATGTGCACGCGCACGCGGCCGGGGACGCCCTTCACGCCCTTGTGCCAGATGTACGTGTTCAGGGACGCATCCACACGGTTGTCCTTGGTCTTCATCAGCTTGGCAACAAAGGTCTTGATGCGCTTGATGGCCAGGGGAGCGCGCTTGTGGAAGGTCTTCTTCTTGAGCAGCTTGGCGAGGTGGATGGTGGCCTCGACGGACACGTTGTCAGCCTTGCGACCAGTGCGCTTGCGCAGAGACGCGCGGGTGGCACCGCGGACGCGGGAGTTCTTGCCAGTGTTGCCCACACCGTGGAAGCGCTCACGCTTGGCGTCGTCCATCTTGGCGAGGACGCGCTTCCAGCGCTTGTCATCGCGGTTCTTGCGGCTGAGGATGGCCTTCTGACGCTCCTCGATCAGAGCCTTCTTCTTCTCCTTGCCGAGAATGGAACCCTTGTAGCCGGCGCGAGTCATGATTGGTAAAAGAATCCACTGTGAGGGGAGGAAGAAGAAGAGAGCAAGGAAAAAAAAAGTAGCAGGAGCACATGGCAAGATGGTGAGGAGAAATGGGGGAGAGAGAGGTGCACACGAAAATGTGGAGAAAAGGAAGATGAGCGGTCCATGTAGCGCCGCAGCCAGCCTCCTTGCACTGGTTTGTGCCAGCAACGCACACCAGAGCCAGTGCAACACAAGCGTGCGTTGCGCAAGAGTGCGGCGGTCTGCCGCCGGGAGGTTGCTAGCCACGCCGCACACGCCCGCGATTCCAGGGACAACACTGAACGAGAGTAGGCGAATCTACTACCGTACCAGCCACTATCTGAAGGGACAGTCTCAGGAGTGACCCTGCCAATCACGGCACGGCCAAGTCAGTTGGCAAGGCAGACCCAGAGACGAGGGGCCGGCAGAGTAACTGCACGCCGCCACCACCGTCGGCGTCTTTTATGCGCCACGCGGAGGGTCACTATATACTTTTGTTGTTTTTTAGAACGGGAAAATCAATAAATG
>JASANP010001001.1:0-42559 GCA_030849625.1 Wallacemonas sp. TrypX
GGTCACGTGGCTCATCGTCGCCAAGGTGCTCAGGGTCCTCGTTGAGCTCATTGTCCTTGGGCTCCGTGGCATCGTCAGCGGGCGTGCCCATGTCGCGCTCCGGTGCCGTGGTAGTGTGGTGTTCGGCGGTGTCTTCCCCTGGCTCGCTCATCGTGCTGTGCGGTGCGTAGGCTGGTGGAGTCACGGGGCGGATAGGAATGGCTTTGACGCGGTTTTTCTGTGGGTCAACGGACTCTGGTCCTTCGTCTGTGACCTCAGGGCCGTCGTCTACCTGCCGTGGCACCGCGCGCTTTTTGTTGGGACTGCTGTACGAGGGTTGGAGAGGCCCCTCCTCGTCGTCTTCGCTGTCGTGACTGCCTTGCTCGTCCTCGGCGTATGGCCCATCGTCACGGTTTCCCCCTTGCCGACGAGGTGGCGCTCTCGCCGCCACCGCGGGCTCCAACGCCTCCTTACCGTCGTCACTCTCTTCGTCGTCAGAGTCCCCTGCGTCTTCAGCAAAAGGATCTGCTGTTTTACTAGGTGCCCCTGCGCGTCTCTTCAGAGGACCACCAAGGCGGGTGGCGATGGGCTGCTCCGGGTCGTCTTCTTCGTCGTCCTCGAGCTCAGGCCCTTCAACACTGGCTTCTATGTCAGCTGGTGCACGGGGCTGCGCTCGCCGCTTCATGGCATCACGTGAAAGCTGTGGGGAGAGCGGCTCCTCGTCCCCCTCCCCCTCTTCTTCATCCGTGGAGTCTCCTTCTGACGCGTGGAAGTCCTCTGGACGACGATGAGAGGCGGCACGGGTACCGGCATCGTGCAGAAACTGAACTGGCAGCGGCTCCTCTTCCTCGTCGTCGGTAGTGGAGTCCTCCACCTCACTGTCCGCCGCATCGTTGGCTTCGTTGCCGTCGCGGGTGGGGTTGCCCGTGGCCCTCGTGCCGCCGTCGCGCACAAGCTGGAAGTCAAGCGGCTGCTCCTCATCGCTATCCGAATCAGCTGAACTGTCTGCCGCCATGTCGTAGGGGGCAGAGCGGGGGGCGGTATTTGCCGAGCGCGGTGGATAAGCTGATGGCAGTGCTTCATCTTCACCAGTGCTTTCATCCTTGTCTGGCACTTCTTCGCCAGCTAGTGGATCACTGGTCTTCCGCGGCTGCCCGACGGCGCGCTTACCTGGACGCGTTGTAGAGGGCTGAAGTGGGGCCTCGTCCTCTTCATCGTCCTCGTCCTTGCCTGGCACTTCTTCGCCAGCTAGTGGATCACTGGTCTTCCGCGGCTGCCCGACNCGTCCTCTTCATCCTCCTCCTCCGGGCGGTCTCCGCGGGCTTCACTGGCTTCAAAGTCCTCTGGCTTCTCGTGGCCTGACTTGTACAGATCAGTACGGCGACCAAGCTCTGGTTTGAGACGTTCATCATCCGAGTCTCCTTCATCGCCTTCTTCGGGCTCGGAGAAGGGGGAGAGCACAGGCTGAGGCTGGGGTCGTTCGCGTGCCTTGGCGATACCGAGTTGCTTCTCGCGCGCTTCGCGTGCCTTTTGGATGGCCTCCTCCATCTCAGGGGGAATCACCACTGGATCTTCCTCGTCATTGGGCTGCTCAGCACCGGCCATCGGGGCACCGTCACGGCGTGGCGCACCAGCACTGCGCTTCGGCTTTCCACCGAGGCTGGGGTCGAGAGGGTCCTCGTCCTCCTCGTCCTCGGGCTGCTCAGCGCCGGCTTCGCCAGCCTCGAACTTCTTGTCCTTGTTCTTGCCGGCCTTGTACAGGTCCGGACGATCACCCAGCTGCGGGTCCAGAGGTTCCTCCTCGTCCTCCTCGTCTTCATCGTCCTCATCAGAGTCTACAGGAGCCCCGCGAAGTTTTCCAGGATACATGTTGTCTTCTTTCGGGAACACATTTTTCTTGTTGAGCTCATCCTCTTTGCGCCGCTTGAGCAGCTGCTCGCGCGCAGCCCTGGCTTGGCGCGCGGCTTCCTTTGCCGCCTCGTCCATCTCAGGGACATCTTCGTTCGGGTCCAGTTGGCTCTCCGTCAGCGTGCGCCGTAGACTCCCCGGAGCGTTGTTTGCCTTTTCGCGATTTGCACCCGGCCTGCCCGGCGGGCGCTTGGGCTGCAGTGCACTTTGGGCCCGTGGCACAGCCTTCTTCGCTTTCAAGGGGTCGCTCACGCTGCTCGCCCGGTCGAGAGAATCTGCCGGACTCTGCGGCGTTTCGGTGGACGGCTGGGCCTTGTTCGGATCACGAACCCAGTCTCCACAAGGCGCAGGTGTACTCCCGCGACTGCCAGGGACGCCGTCGCTGCCCTCGCCATCTTCGTCCGGATTCGCGCGAGACAAGGCAGCGGGGTTCACACCACGTGGCGCACCAGCACTGCGCTTCGGCTTTCCACCGAGGCTGGGGTCGAGAGGGTCCTCGTCCTCCTCGTCCTCGGGCTGCTCAGCGCCGGCTTCGCCAGCCTCGAACTTCTTGTCCTTGTTCTTGCCGGCCTTGTACAGGTCCGGACGATCACCCAGCTGCGGGTCCAGAGGTTCCTCCTCGTCCTCCTCGTCTTCATCGTCCTCATCAGAGTCTACAGGAGCCCCGCGAAGTTTTCCAGGATACATGTTGTCTTCTTTCGGGAACACATTTTTCTTGTTGAGCTCATCCTCTTTGCGCCGCTTGAGCAGCTGCTCGCGCGCAGCCCTGGCTTGGCGCGCGGCTTCCTTTGCCGCCTCGTCCATCTCCGCCATGTTGGCATCCTCCTCGTCGTCTTCGTCCGGATTCGCGCGAGACAAGGCAGCGGGGTTCACACCACGTGGCGCACCAGCACTGCGCTTCGGCTTTCCACCGAGGCTGGGGTCGACAGGGTCCTCGTCCTCCTCGTCCTCGGGCTGCTCAGCACCTGCCATCGGGGCACCGTCACGGCGTGGCGCACCGGCACTGCGCTTCGGCTTTCCACCGAGGCTGGGGTCGACAGGGTCCTCGTCCTCCTCGTCCTCGGGCTGCTCGTCACCGGCTTCGCCAGCCTCGAACTTCTTGTCCTTGTTCTTGCCGGCCTTGTACAGGTCCGGACGATCACCCAGCTGCGGGTCCAGAGGTTCCTCCTCGTCCTCCTCGTCTTCATTGTCCTCGTCCCGGGTGTTGTTTGTCCCGGCAACTGGCGCCGCCGCCAGTCGCTCGATGCGGGAGGCGGCAGGCACCTGCTGGTCTCCGTGGAAGCTGTCAAACTCAGTGTCGGGCGCTGCTGCCACGGCGACCGTGCCACGACGATTCCCAGTACCGGTACCGGTGCGTGTCGATGGTGCGCTGCTGTGAGCGCTGGCGGTGGTCAGGCGCAGCCCGGCCGCTTGCTCGAGCGCCTCAAGGTCGTTCTCGATTTCTTCTTCAAATGGTAAGTCGCTCTCGTCGCTGTCCCCCGGCAAGAAGCCACGGTCAGCCAGCTCTTCCTCCTCGCGCTGGCGTCGGTACTGACGTTCCTCCTCTTCTTCCTCCTCGTCGATGCGCTTGAACTCATCCTGAAGGAGGATGTCTTCCTCGTAGATCATCTCCTCGTAGATCTCCTCGTAGGTGACAAAGCAGTCTTGTTCCATGTCGTAGCGAAGACGCATCTCCATGTAGAAAAGCGCCGTCATCTTGCGGTTGCGGTCAATGGACGTTCGGTTGGTCGCTTCGTTCTGTTCCACCGCCGCGCGGTATTGAGACTCGGCTTGGGCGAGCTGGGCGACGATGTGATCAGACAATGTACCATCCTTCACGCCCTGTGCCGACGGTGTGCCTCCCACAAAACTCGTTGGTGGCACTTGCCGGCTGCCGCCGGCGGTGCCGGCTGAGCCAGCGTCACCGGACTCGCCGTCCTTGGCCTCACCACGTTGACCGTCGGCGATCTGCGTGCGCGGTGTGACGCCCTCCTGCGGTGTAGCGCCATCTGTAGGCGTCTCTCCGCTCGAGTACCCATCAACGTCCCGAGGAGACTCCATGGTGTGTATGCTGTATTCGGCGGTGTACAGAGATGAACACGGCTACCGTAATAAGGGATGGGGGGGGGAACAAACAATCAGAAAGGAGAATGACGGTAGCTTTGCTTGACGGTGCTCTCTCAACAATGAATGAGTCAAGTGCTGAAAGAAACAAAAAAGACCAATCGTTCAGGCGAGCCAATCGAATACACACGCGAACGCTCACTGAATCAATGCACTTGGGAGAATGCAAAAAAAAAAAAAGATCACACACACACACACACAAGTGCTTGTTAACGGAAATGAGAACCTGACAGGAGAAGGTAGCAGCGCGGCACTTCAGAATCTTTTCTTCTGATATCGCTGGGTGCGTGAACGTCTGTGCAGAAAGTTTCTTCTTACTGTTTTTCCTTCGTTCCTTCTGTGCCTATTTTTTTTTTGTGGTCCTTCTCTGGTGAACCGGCCACAGACAGCACGTTCTTTAAAACTTTTTTTTTCTTCTTCCGCAGAGAGTTATGACAGCTAAAAGCAAAAACAAATAAATAAAGCCTGCGCTCCTTCTATGGAGAACCACCGGGAAACTGCAGAAAAAAAACCAGGCTCCCACAGAGTCACCCACCACGCACAGCAACGCGAGAGATAGCGGGTAAAATCAAGAAGAAACAAAGAAAGAAGGGTTACAGCAAAGACAGCGAAGACTGTGAATCGAGTGAGCCACCGGTTGGTTGGCTCTCTCCGCGTACGGCCTCTTCTCGCGACCCTTTTTTTTTTCTTTTTTCTTCTCTTCACAAACACTCCCTGGCGACTGACCTTCGGCTCACGGTTCTTGATGTACAAAGAGAGAACAAAAGCACACCAACAAAGAGGAGGAAAAGGACCAGTCAGCTCTGAGGGTGGGGGTGGAAGATGAAGAGCAGTGACACTGAACCCAAAACAGTAACAATAACAACAACAATAAAGCGTGAAAGAGACGTTTGAGCAAGTCTTTTTTTTCTCTTTTTTCCTTGAGGTTTGTGAGCGTTCTACACAACTTGCGGCAAACAAGAACGAGTCCTGATTGGGATCGCTTTCAGCTATACAGAGAGGTCGTTTTTTCTGTTGCTGCCTTGACTCAACGCTCTTTGCGATGAATGACAAGTGAAAAAAATATAGAATCTTTTACAGATTGCTTCTTTGTGGTTGCACAGTCATTGCGAAGCACAACAGCACAACAACGGAGGAAGAAGAGTAGTGCGAGGAGCAGATGAGAGAAATAGGGAGTGGCGGGAAGAGGAGGAGAAGGACACCAAAAAGGAGGTTCGTGGTCGGCTTTGCGAATGACCTGAATGCATTGGAGGGGGGAGGGCGGAGAGAGAGAGAAAAGGAAAGCACGCGCACACATCCCCGCTGTGAAGGTCGGCAAACCACACGACTGGCAACCGAAAACACGGAGAGAAGAAGGGGGACGCGCCCGCGCGCAGCACTCTGAATGTGGTGTCATCCGACATGGGCTGAGATGCCTCGACTCCCCCATCAGGCCCTGCTCTCCCACGTCCGTGTCAACACTCCGGAGTTTTTTTTTGATACTTTGAATGTACGCACACACACCTTCGCTTTCACTTTTTTTCTTTCTTCCGTGGGGCAGTCCCTCTACGCTGTATGCCTGCTAGCAACTGGCGCTGTCTTCGTGGCGGTGCAGCAGAGAAGCAGTGTGGGTGGCACCTGTTCGGCGGGAGCCATACCACCACTGGTGAACGAGCGGTCACCGACTATCGGCGCGCACGCCAGCACCCGCTGTGTCGACTCCAATTGAAGAACAGGTAGTGCGAGCTCGAGCGAGTTTGAGCTACCACCGTCGTACTCGTGGGGGTGTGCGTGGACTTCTTCCCCAAACCCACCCCTGCGCGTGTTCGTGGCGGAGAGCGAGAGACGTAGTGGGATATCGTCTATACCTTTGGCGGCTCCGTTCGTGTTCTGTACAAACACCGCCGCCGCGTGTGCGCCACCTTCCCCAGTCGATGACACCCACCCGGATAAGGGCGCGTCAGAAGTTTGCCGGCTATTGGACCGGTTGGCACTCGGGGCCGTCAAGCCAGAAGGTGGTGACGACGCCGGCTGCGGTAGCAGGTAGAAGGCATACGCGGCGTGTGACGCTGCCACACCGCTCGCCCCGGCAGCGGACAGACTCCAGACATGACTGTGCGAGGCGTCTGCGTTGGTGGCATCGACGGCGGACCCGACGAGCGCATCGCCATCCCCTGCACCTTTCAACGCTGCCGTGCCGCGCGGAAGAACCGTGTCGTCGCCCGCGTGGTGCAGACGCAGGCATAGACGGTAGAGTGTGACAAGGAGTGGTCCTTCCGCGGGATCCAGGACGAGCTCGGTGGAGTGCGTGGCATCGGTGGGCGCCGGCGCCCGCTGCACGCGTAGACCATCGGCCGTGTACAACTCCATCCGTGACGGATACGGAGTGCTACGGTGCTGTGATGCAGTCGTTCCTCAACTTGTTGCAGAACAACAACAACAACAACCAAAAGAGTGAGAGAGAGATGAGCTCTTGATTCGCCTATTTTCCTTCCAACACTTGCGTACGACTAACTGGTGTGACGCACAGAGATGGATAGGTAGATACAGTGAGAGACATAGAGAGAGAGAGAGAACGAAATGCCGGTGAAGGCGCGTCAGGTGGTCGAGTGAGAGAACACACAGCACACTGAAGTGCGTCGCCGCCTCCGAATCGCAAGGCAACGGCTTCTGTCGTATCTTATCCGACCAATGTCGTCCAGAGAAGAACAATAAGAGGGAAAAACAAGGCAAAGAAAGCAAGCAGGAACCACCACTGCAGACACAACGACGACAACAGAAAGACACGAGCAAGCGAAACAGAGTGTTCGCCTTCACCGCACTCGAGAGAGACAGCCTGTGAGCGCTGCACATGCGTGCCTTCACCTGACCACTAGACAGGTTGAGAAGGCTCATCCCGCAGCAGACGGATTTCTTCCCCTGTCATCACGTGACTCTGCGCGGAGACCGCACGGCGGTGCAGCTGATACAACACGACACACACAACGGCACTCACAAGTCCCCCCACGGCCACCCAGCCGAGGGTAGAGACGCCCGCTAGTCCTCTGACGAGATCGAGATCCGTGTGCGGCGAGGAGTGCTTGAAGGACCCCGTGGTCGCATCCGGTGGCTGCGCATGGGAACCTGTTGAGGTGACGGTGGCGAGTGCCGAGACCGTCGACGCGCCGCACACAGACACACAAAAACAGCAGAGGAGACCCGTCACTAGTGTGGACGGCACGACCATCTTTGCGTGTTGAAGCAGGGTGCGAAAGAGGGGGGGAAAGTGAGGGAGAGAGCGGAACAATCGCACCCACTGTCTTCTGGGGAGTGAGATGAAGGCGTAGGGTGATGCGGAGCTGGACGCGGCAAAGAAAAAAGAAGAAGGAAACACAGCAAGAAGAAGAAAACAGTAAATGTGCTGATGAGCGCTAAAATGTTTCACTCACATCGGAGATCTTGCCGCGCGGTCTTAAATTCGTCCACGAGGAGAAGCAGGGGTATACACCACCCGGAGAGAGAGAGAGAGGACAGGATGGGGGGGGGGGGTTAAGATTAGAAAAGGTGTAGTGAGGGCGAGGTGGTTGTGGCACACACCGAGGGCACCCGAAGACACAACGATGTACGTACACACGAGGTGACGATCATCCGTGAGAGACAATTGACAACGTGTCGAGGCCACGTAAATAATCTTGCGGAGTTCGCAGATCCCCACACCATCTGGATCGCCGCCGAGCGATTGCTATACAATGGCGCTCGCTCACTATTACTTCCTTCCTTTTCTTCTTTCGCTTGCGTGTCTTCTTGATGTTCTCGATTCACTGCGCAACGGATTGCACACACACACACACACACACACAATGACCCTAGTCAAGCTTCTGGCGGTAGCCCATCTGCATGTCATCGTTGAAGCGCTTCTTGTCCACCTCCGCCGCCACGCGTGCCTTTCGTTTCGCGAGACCTTGCCGGCACGGCTCGATCAGCTCTTTGAGTATGGCAAAGACGACCATGTAGAACCCCGCAACAGGGCTTACCGTCTCACGGAAAGACGCAGTGCCGACAAACATGCGCAGGTACACGAGGGTGATGAGGAACCCTACAATGAAGGCTGGTGCCTTCTGCGTGGCGATGTTAATGTAGCGCATGATTGTCGCCATGTCAGGCATGCCCTGTCCTCCACCGAAGCCAGGCATGCCCGAAGCAGTGCCGGCAGGCGCCGACGACGGCGGTGCGGTGGACATGACCTGAACCTGTTTCGCTCTTCGCTCTGGATTCGCTTTGCGTTCCTCGCGACGGCCTTGCAGGATTCAAACTCTTTCGGGTTCGCCCCTGCCTCTCTCTGTGCGCTTGCGTGTGTCTGAGTCTTCTATGAACAACAGTGACGAGAAGGAAGCACAGATGCCTGTGTGTGAGGGAGAGAAAAGAAGGGGCAGCACGCCGATGAGTGAGACGATGGGCCGGAATTCCCAAAGTTTTTTGGATTCGATGACACAATTGGAGACAGGGGTGGACCCGTCGGAGGACAGGAAGAAGGAGAGGGGGGAAGAGGCACAGAGTGCCGTCCAAGACAGTCACCGCGCCTGCAACACTCACCAGCGAGCGCATTCAAGCATTTATGTGTGTGTGCGCGCGCGCACGTGCATGGGTGTTTGTGTTCGCATACAGTGCGGTAACACAGGGCAAGGAAAGGACGACGCCGCTGAGCACCCACTCTCAGTGGCCCACGGGACAGCTGCCCCACCTCACCCAATTTGTTTTCCTCCATCACACCGTTTTTTTCTTCTCTTTGCTTTTGCTTTGCTGCGCATCGACATGCCTGACAACAGCAAAAAAAAAACAACAACCGATTCATGACACAACGTGCTGCGCACAGTCCACACCACCAGCCAACGACCCACAGCAACAACCATTACCACAGCAGTGGACTGACGAGCTACCTAGAAAAAACGAAAACGAAAAAAAAGAGGAGAAGAAGAAAAAGAGAGAATATCAGGAAAACAACAGCCGAGGATAGCTGTCGCCCACGTACGCACAGGCACATCACCGTACATGTGCCACGGCGGTCTCTCACTCCCTTCCCCATTCTTTCCTCTTCCATTGTCTCTCGCTCTCTCGCCCCCGTCCACTTGAGCTCCCTTCCACGGCGGCTGTCTCTCTCCCCATTACGCTTCGTGAAGCCAGAGAATGCGCATGCGACCCTGGAAACGTGTTCGGCTCTCCTCGAACAGCTTCTGCCTCAATTCGGCGGCTTCACTGAAGAGTTTCTCCGCTGCACCGCCTCCCGCCGCCTTGCCGTGCTGCTGCATGTGGAACACACAGTAGTCCATGACCGACCGCAGCACAATGACGATGGACTCCCAGCACTCAAAGTCTGGACTCACCACCTCCAACGCCCCCGCGCGGTCCGCAGCTTGGTGAACGTGTGCATCGGCGAGAAAGGCTTCGAGGTCCGCGTGAGTCTCCTTCGTGAGTTGAAAGACATACTCCCAGAGCTCGAAGCTCATCCCGTCCGCGAAGAGCGCGGCGGAGTCCACCGACGATGCGTCCTCGCCATCGTTGCCCTGCGCCTCGCCCAAGGCCGACGCCGCGTGGCGGTAGCGCTGCCCCGTGGCAACCGTGCGGAGGAAGACTGCCTGCCCTGTCAAGACTTCCTTTTTACCGGCGATGGACTCGAGCGACTCGCCCGGTCCGCGGCTCTCAAGGACGCGTGTACGATCGATGAGATGCTTCACATCGCTCCAGCGCAGCCGCAGCGCTTCTACCGTTTTGAGCTCCGCTGAATGGGATGATGCACTGTCACGGTGAGCTGCTGCGGTCATGAGGTCGTCACTGTCGACGAGATCCTCGCGCACGCCTTCAACGACGTCCGTGGCGGTCTCCGGCGACGTCGCCGCGGCCTTTGACGGGGGCACCTGCGCATGCTGCTGGTCTTTGGCGAGCATTTGCAACGTGGGGTACGCGGTGAAGCGATGGCGGTCGTCGAAGCAGAGCCGCGTCTGCGACCACGGGTCGCGGCTGGCGAGGTAACGCCCCACGACGCGGCCATCCACGACGGTCTCCACTCGCCGCCACAAGGCGCGGTAGGCCTGATCCTGTGCGGCGGAGCTGCCCCGCAGCGCGTAGCGCAGTAGGCGCACGGCATCCTTGTCCCGATTGCGCTCGTCAGACGAGTACTTGACCACGTCCATGAATTGGGCCATCAAGTCCGCACTGTACAGCACACCCGATGAGGTGAGCATCGTCAGCAAGGAGAGGAAGAGACGCCGGTCCGCCACGGGCCGCTGATCGTGAAAATCCGCGTCCACCGCACGCTCGAGTGCGGCGAGAAACACGCTACAGACGTCCGTATCCTCGAAGTCGGTCGGCTTCAAGGCGGACGGCGTGGATTCTGCGCTTGGTCGCTTCATGACGGTTGCCAGGAACGGAATACGCATTTGCAGCGACGCCACATCCAGTGCCGGGTGGTCCGGCTGGACAAACTCCCAGAGAAAGTTATGCAGCTCCTCGAGAAGCAGTTCGGCGGTGTCGACAACAGCCAAGTAGCGGCGGTAGACGGTCGGGCTGAGGCTGGCGTCGAGCAATCGCAGATTACTGCGTAGCCGCTTCATCTGCTGGCGCAACAGGGCATCTGCGCGGTGAGGGGCGAGGCGATCGATTGTCTCCATCGCCGTGTAATTGTACAGCTCCACAAGCTGCCGACGACGTGCCTCACGCCACTCAAAGGGCTTGTCGGCGCTGTGCTCAAGAACAGTGTGAAGCGTCTCGACCGCTGCCATGTCGGGTCTCGCACCAAGGCTCGTCATCTCATCGAACAGCAAGAAGATGTCATCGGTCTGAATCTTCTCGTAGCGCGCAGCACGCGTCAGAAGCACGTTCAGCGTGTCGACGTCCACCTTCACCCCGCGTTGCTTCATTTCCTTGTAGTACACCAACATCTCCGGAAAGCTCGAGCACGCCCGCATCGCACCATTGTACGCATACGCCAGGTTGCGCTTCGAGTGCTGGAGCCACTCACGCGGGGTGCGAGGCTCAAGTCCAACAGACCACCGCTTCGCCGGCCAGTGACGCCGGGCGGCGATCTCTGTGCTGTAGCTGTCGGCCCAATTAGGGTTGTGCTGCGCAGGATCCCACGCGCTACGCGGGATCGACGCCGCAAGCAGGGCGACAGAGCGGCGCATCATCATGCGCATACGCTCACACAAGGGCGACAACAACCGTCACGTCAACCACCCACAGCAAGTGATGAGTAGCCCTAAAGAACAAAAAATGAAAGCAACAACAACAACAACACCCCAGTGACTCTAAAGCACCAGTGCGCCAAGAGTGGAAAAGGGGGGGGGGAAGAGAAAATACGACAAGTAGAGAGCGAGAGCGAGAGCGAAAGCGAGAGCGTGTGTGAGTGCTTCGGCGTATAGGCAACACTGCATGACATGACCACATGACAGCGACTCGCGCAAACTGAGGAGACAAAAAGCGGAGCAACCACAATCGAGGAGTACAGCGCTCACGCTGTGAGGAAGGAGCCGCGCCGCTCTTCAATATCTCCCTGCCCCCACCCATCCCCACGGCTGTTTACCCAGCCACGAGTGACCGGCGCGTTGGCCTGCCACCGCCCCAACACCCAGTGCATCATTGCGTGCGTGTGGTCGTGGAGAGGGGGGAGGGTCGGGGAAGGGGTGCAGCCACGCGAGGGTGTCAACGCAGCTGGCGACGGAAGAAATCAAGCAACGTGTCTTGGTACAACCGGTGCAGAAGTGGGAGCGTCCACCGGATCACGTAAGGAAAAAAAGAGAAAAAAAAGAGGAGAGAAACAACCAACTCCCCCCACCGCGCGCACACAAGGGCCCCTTGCTCGTTTGCCAAGGGTATCGGTCACGTGCGCGCTACACAATCGCATGAGACGGATGCAGATACTCGTCGCACGCTTCAGGGACACACCACCGAGCCAGTAGCTCCGCTTCCAGCTCCGCCTCCACTCCACTCGGTGCCATCGACGCCAGCGCTGCCCGCGCGGCGGAGGTATCGGCGGAAGGCCCGGCCAGTAAATCCTCCAACGCACACTTGTGCGCAAGAGCCGCGGCGGCGGCAAAGAGCGGGGCGGGCCCGACGTCGTCGTTGCTCTGCATGAGCGGACCCACACAGGTTGGCGGTAGCTGGACCAGCTCGACAGAGCCAGCGAGATTATCAACAATGGTCATCAAGCACGCACGGGCGTGGAGCGTCACACGACGAATCGGTCGTTGATTGAACGTGATGTGCCTTCCCAGCCGCGCGACGGAGCTTGGCGTGTCTCCGAGCGCCAGCACGTGAACAATGCCGGCAGTCCCACACACAGCCAGTACCAGCCTGCCATGACTAATGAGGCCGGTGACGTCCGCCTTGACCGAGAGTGGCAGACGCACCGGTGCGGGCAGTGCGGGGGCGCCTGCTGCGGAAGATGAGGCCGCGCGTGAACTACCGTTGCGGGATGGTACCGTGCTCGAGCTTGTCGGCGCGACGGTGAGGTCGACGCGATACAGGGCTGTCCCACAGGCGACAAGACACAGCGCACCATCTGCGCTCACTGTGAGTGCGGTGACCTTGCGCGGATCCAAGGCGGTGGCCGCGACGGCCCGAAGCACACTCGCCGCAGTCCCCTCGGCCGCGCTGCCGCGAGCGATGAGACAGCTCCAGAGACCTACAGGCTGCGCATGGCGACTAAAATAGACGAGCTGCGCGGGGAGCGGAGGTACGGCCACACCACTTGCGCACGCGACTCCGCGAGTTACACGTGCCTGCGAAACAGTAAATGCGCGCGCACAGCAGAAGTCATCACTCACCTCACCATCCAGCAAAGCGTGCGGTGTCAGCTGCATCGCACCCGCCTGACGGCACCACAGGAAGAGGCGCAGGTCTTCGCCCGCAGTGACGAAGCCGAGGTGCGCAGTCACCTGAAACAGCGACGACCCGTTTTGGCCCTCGGATCGCGCCGCGTCCACGGAGGCGGCCTGTGCGTCGGTGAAGCCGAGATAGACGGGCTCCACACGCGTCACCGGACCGGTGTGTGCAGTAAAGCTGAACGCGTAGCCTGCCTCGGAAAACACACTCACGCGCCCGTCGCTCGCGCCCACGACACCACGCAGGTACACCGCCTCACCGCTGCTGCGGGATTGCGTCGCGCAGAGCACGGCGACGTCTAGTGGAATGAATGCAGCGCAGGTGGCGCTCGCCGACGCCGTGTTGCTGACCGCCGGAGCGCCCTTCTTGCTGACCGTTGGTGTCGGGTGAATGCGGATGAGCTCCCGCGGGCCTTGCTTGCCGTCGGAGAGGTCAAAGAAGACGATTTGACGGTTCCGCAACACCACCATTGCGGCGTCCACGCGACCGCTGAGGATGGCGAAGTGCGGTGCCGAGGCGTTGACACCTGTCGTCGTCACCGCGCGACTTTCCGGTGCGGATGCCGCCGTCACGTCCTTCATTTGCTCGTCACCCTCCGCCGGTGACGCGGGACTGAACTCCGCCGGTGATGTTGCGGAAGCCGAAGGCGCCCCTGTCGTCTTGGTGGACCGAGAGAGGAGCGGCACACACGCCGCAAACACCGCGAACTCCGCCGGTGCCGTCGGTAGAAAGAGAGCACGAAAACCGTCGTCGTTGGAGGGCATGGCAACGACAAACCCACAGACTTACGCGAGTGAATAATACGAGCCCGTGTGTGTGAGAGAGAGAATGGAAAGGAATGCGTGGGGTGGGCGGGGACGAGTAACACGACCGTGCCGTCTGCACACGCGTGTACCGCTCACAGGAAAAGAAAAACTAAATGGTGTGGCGCATACGCGTGTCGCTTGTCCTGCTAGTCAGTGTGTCATCGAGCCTCGGACGAGCACCTTGCTTTCCTTTTCTGACTTTTTCTGTGTTGTTGGAAGTGGGCGTGATCGACAGGTCATCATAAGCGCAATCTTGTACGTGGTCAAGGGTCCGTGGCGCGCTGTTTGCGTGCGCTGCCACGCTCAGTACAAAGGACAGAGAACGAGGCAAACCACCACCACAACGAGGGCCCCCAAAAAATGAACAAGAAGAAAAGGGAAGAAGAAAAAAAGGGAGCAACACAAACGAAAAAAAAACGCACAGCCAAGATGGACACATGCTCTGTACGGCGTAGGCAGCAGCCACACACAGAGACAACACAACATAGAACGGGACTCTTCAACGCCCCCTCGATTTCACCGTGACTGCTCACAGCTTTGCCAGTGGCGGCGGTGTCATCTCACCGCGCAGGTTGCTCGCGGCGAGCAACGCCACGTCTCTGGTGGAGAGGCCTTTGCCGAAGAGATACATGAGCTTTGTCTCGGCTGCGGCAATGGACATGTCACGGAGATAGACGACAGACGGCGCGATGCCCTTCAGGCGCTCCTCTTCCAGGGCAGTGAAGTGCCCGCTCAGCTCCTGATGAACTACACACGTTACCACACCGCGTGCCACGGCCGCCGTCGCGACGCGCTGTAGCTTCTGTGCGAGTTCGCCGTTGACGGCGCCGATACCAACGACCGCGAGCACTAGCGCGTCCAGCAGCGGTGGGCACGCCCCTGCGTCGCCATGATCAGCCGTTTGCGGGATACCGCGACCTTCGAGTGCGAGCTGCCGGCGGCGTGAATCACCGGCACGCCCGGCACGTGACTTGCTACACACACGCATCATAGCGAGCACATCGTCGACCTCGACATCGGCGTTGAAGTGCACGGTCATGACGCGTCCGCTGAGGTCGGAGTCGATCGTCATCGCACCGCTTGGTTGTGGGAGCAGGTACGCATCATTCAAGACAAACTCCGAGCCCGTCATGAACCCGAGAGGGGGGTAGTTGAAAGATGCGAAGGCACCGTACGAGTGAAACACCTTGTCACAGCGGTTGCCACGAAGAAGGCTGTCGTTGAAGAAGACGCACACCTCGCAAATGCTGGGGTTTGACGCCAACATGAGGCCAATCACCAGGTTGCGTCGCGCATCATTGTAGGCCTCTGCGAGCGGCACCATGGCGCCTGTGACAATGACAGGCTTGGCAAGGTTGTGCAGTAAGAAGCTGAGTGCGCTCGCGGTGAAGTGCATGGTGTCGGTGCCATGCGCGACAAGGAACCCATCATAAGCCTCGTAGTACTTCTCAATGTCCTTACCGATGCGCAGGTACTCCTCCGCGCCCATGTCACTGCTGTCCAGCAGTTGAGCGTACTCGATAATATCGAACGGCGAAATATCAGCACTCTCTCGCAGCTCATGCATGTTGCGCATCTCACTGGACAGATAGCCCGCCACCGGCTCCAGCGCACCCTCGGCGTTCTTCTTCATCCCGATCGTGCCACCGACATACAGCACGAGAATGCGGTGGTCGCGGTGGCGGCCAATCAGCAGGTTCGACCGGCCCCCTGCCGCCGCAATCGCCGCGGGGTGGTGCGGTGCCGCTGTTGAGGCAGCCCCGGTGACCGTCTCGAGGCCCATTTGCCGTGCGTCTAGAGAGAATGATTATGTGTGTGCCTGTGTGTGTGTGTGTATGATGACCAGCTCTCGTGACCTGACACCGGTGAGAATGGTGCCGACGTCGAGACAGAGGAGCTGCTACAGTGACAACTGGCCGCAGAGAGCAATCAGACAGTCGCACAGTAATGCGCCACCTCGAGTCACTTGCACGCAGGAAACGAAGAAAAAAAAGGTTGAGACCGGAAGTGCGCCAGCACGTTGTCTGTGCGTAGGCGTGTATGCGCTGGAGTGGGAGGCGAAATAAAACAGAAGACGAATGCGACAGGAGAGAGAGAAAGAGAGAGGGATTTTGTGAGGACGCACACACACATACACAGCCACGCTGACTTTCATCAGATTCTCAAGCGGCACTCGTGTCGCTCGCAAGGCATCATCCTCCCCCGGCACGGTCGACGAGCAATGAACGAGAGAAACGGGACGCTCTGTGGTTCGCCACACACACGCGGTGCCGTGGCGTTCGCTGCGCCAGTTCCGTGCCTCCAAAACCATCACCACGGTGCGAGCGGATCGCCCCTCTTGCAGGCTACGCGCAACCTTCTTCGTACAGGGCAGTGGGGTGAGGGGCGGCTTCTTGCCCGCCTTCTTTTTCAATCATGACTGTGTTGATGGTAGAGAAGAAAGAAGATCAAAACGAAAAAAAAATCATTCAGTAAGAACGTCCTCCACGGGTGCGCGCAACCTTCTCCGTGCGGCCTCTGAGTAGAGGTACCAGAAGAAGAAGAGAGAGCGCACGCGACGGCAAGGTCTTAGTCGAAGAGACCGAAGCCCATGTCGTCGTCGCCCTCCTCCTCGGGCTCCTCCTGCTTGGCAGCGGCGGCGGCGGGCGCGCCACCAGCAGCAGCGGGGGCGGCACCACCGGCAGCAGCGCCGGACGAGGCGAAGCTCATGCTACCGAGGACGTTGTTGATGTCCACGGACTGGAGAGCGGAGGCGAAGGCGGAGGCCATGCCCGCGCTGACCTCGACGCCGGCGGCCTTGGTGACGGCGGCGATGCTGGCGGCATCGGTCTTGCCGGACTCGCTCAGGATGAGCGCGGCGTACGTGCAAGCAAGCTGCTGGTTGGACATTGTCTTGAACTGTCGATGAGAATAAATGCGTCCACCACAGACAAAAAGAAAGAGAGCATAGACGAGAGTAGTGAATCAACCGCGACAAGGCAGAGAAAGGGGAGAGAAAGAGAGAACACGGTGCGAAGCAGGAGCCGAAGCAACACAGAAGCGGTTTGGCACAGTGCGAAGGCCACAGAGACGGCAAGTCCAAGACCAGACACACAGACGTGCATCACCCACCATCGAAAGGGACGGAGAAGAAATGAGGTGGGCCAGGGGATACAGTTCAGCGATGAAAACCCCTTTTCCTGTGCGGTGCGCTGTCCAACGACACGTGCGCGCTTGCGTTGGCCTCGACACACCGAGCGGTGACAGAGTGAACAACACAGAAGCACCCCCCCCCCCACACACACAGGAGAGCACCTTCACAGCACCACTAGCCCACTTCTCTGTGGCGCAGATTATTGGTCTGCGGCTGCTGGTAGAGGCCGGTGACTACTTTTTTATTTTGGATTGAGTGGAAATGAGTAAATAATGAATTGTTCGACGCAGAAAAAAATGGTTTCGACGTCACCCATGCGTGCACGCGACGGCAAGGTCTTAGTCGAAGAGACCGAAGCCCATGTCGTCGTCGCCCTCCTCCTCGGGCTCCTCCTGCTTGGCAGCGGCGGCGGCGGGCGCGCCACCAGCAGCAGCGGGGGCGGCACCACCGGCAGCAGCGCCGGACGAGGCGAAGCTCATGCTACCGAGGACGTTGTTGATGTCCACGGACTGGAGAGCGGAGGCGAAGGCGGAGGCCATGCCCGCGCTGACCTCGACGCCGGCGGCCTTGGTGACGGCGGCGATGCTGGCGGCATCGGTCTTGCCGGACTCGCTCAGGATGAGCGCGGCGTACGTGCAAGCAAGCTGCTGGTTGGACATTCTGCAGTTGAGTTCTTGCACCAAGTCAGTGACGCAAATAAACACAATGATGTTGACGCGTGTGCATTTGGCGCATCACAGCGTGTGCCAGGGAGGGTCAGAGAGGGGGGGGGGAGGAGCGATGTGTGCATATACGGAGTGAGATGGAGCGAAAAAAGGCGCGGCCTGCGAGGGCGAATAGCGCACCAAGAGCCATTGCTCGACGCACATCCACCAATTTCAGTCGAGTTGTGTGAGAGAGCATGTACGATGAAAGACAAGCAACAGAGCGCCGGTACCTTTTCTTCTCTTCTTTTCCTCTTTTTGAGACATTAGGCGTGTAGCCACCGACAAGTACAATAGTCTAGACAAACACATGCACATACAGTGCTTGACTGCCAGATCATGGACAACCACACACACACACACACACACACGCAATCCGCAAACGCCAACCTGATGTCGTACCCCCCCCCTTGCACTCGCCCTCGTCTTCATGAACGCGGCGGGGTTGCCCAGGCCGGCAGCGGTGCGACCGCGGTGATGGTCTCCGCGGGCGTGTGACCGAGCGACAGCACGTAGCGCTGGGCATGCAGGCAAATGCGGTGTGGACAGACGCATCCGCGCGCTTCCTCTGCTTGCGGTGCGGCAAAGGAAGAGGCGTCGCCGCCGTCATTCTCTGGGGAACCACGCGTGGTGCCGCGCTGATAGTACTGCGCGACTCCGTCCTCATCCTCCTTTCTCGCATCGTGGAGCTCGTGCGCGGGTGTTTGCCACTCGCGCACACCCAGCCTCGAGGACAGTGAGACGTACTTGGCATCGCCCACAATTGCGTGGCCAAGTGTCGCGAGGTGCACCCGAAGCTGGTGTGTGCGGCCTGTAAGCAGCTGACATTCTACAAGGCTCGTGTCGTCCACAGGGTTGTACCACAGCACACGAAGGCACGTGGTGGCCGTCTTCAGCGTGTGCACAAACGCTTGCAGCCGTGTCGGGAGACCAGGTGCGTGGTTCGCGTCGTCTTCTGTGAGAATGGGGGTTGTCTCGGCGATGTGGCTGGCACGGTGACCTTGTGTCATCGCACGCATGCGCGCGTGCTTGGCCGCCAGCGCTTCGGCTGACTTCATGCGCGCTTGGCTGGCCACACCGGCTGGTTTCTCTTCGCGTGCGTCAAAGGACGTTTCTCCACCAACAACACCGCCGTTGGGTGTCGTCATCGTGGCACACTGCGCCGCCAGCGCTGACGTTTTCTCTTGACGCCACTGTGCTTCACGTGCCGGACCTGGCGACCAGTAGGTGCTCTCGTGGAACGAGAGACAGCCAATGGATCGACTCAAGCGCACCCACGACGACGGCGAGGATGCCAGTGACGGCGGCTGTCGGCTGTCTGAACCCGCCGCGTCAGTCCGATGGGTCTCCTCGCGCTCGCACCCGCGCTGCGTCCGGATGAGCTCCTCGACATCCACGCGCCCGTGCACCAGTGCGACATAAGCCTTTGAGCTGGCCCCCGCCTCCGTGGGATCGGCGGTGCTTGATCCATCCGCACCGTCGTCTGCGGGAGCGGCCTCCTTGTGGGCAATCGCCACGGCGAGCTGGCGTGCGCTGTCGCTGTCCAAGCCGAAGAGCAGCACACCGCTCGTCGCGGCGTCTAGGCGGTGCACCACGTGCACCTTCAGCGGTGGTGCCGGCTCGTGCGGCGGCATCTCTGTCGCGCTGCCCTGTGGCGCCGTGCCGCTCTCCGGCGTGTGGCCGCGGGGGGAGCGGGCACGCTTCCGTGCGGCCGCTGGCCCCACGCGCGACACAAGCCACGCCAAGTCCTCCGCGGACACGCCGACTCCATGTGTGGAGTGATCCTCTGCGTGACACGGCGCGGTCCAAATGCGAATGAGCTCAAAGCCGCGCTCCGCGTGCACCACGGAGACGTATCTCTGCGACCTTCGTGCCTCACAGGCACCGCTCCTGGAACCGTCGTCATCCGCCCGCTCACCGTTCACGTCGCCACTGTTGTCGATGGCTGGCACTACGACACGGTAGCGGTGGCGGTCGACTCCGCCAAAGACATCCTCCAGAAGCGAGGTGACGGAGTTTTTGCGGTACGCACCGGACGGATGCACGGGCAGACCACAAGGCTTGCTGACCACCAGCAGCCTCGGTGACCGGGTGCTGTCGCAGCGTAGTATGTGCAGCGGCTCCTCGGCGAACAGACGCCCCTCGCGGCGCCACACGCGGTGCTTCACGATGTCGCGCTGACGCAGCACCAGCAGGGACGGCGCTGTCTGCGTGAGCCACGCCTCCACTTCCTGGGCAGACGGCACAGGGGGCTCGGTGGCGACGTCGTGCGCTGTCAGAGACCCCACGAGACGTCCGCTCAGCCAGCACTTGACCTGCCGCCACGTCTCCTCGCCGACAGCGTCCTCGCCGAGTGCGGTTGTGGCGGTGGCTGTGATGTTGTCCTGCTGCAGTGCGGCACGTGCTGCCGTCTGTGCGGTTCTGTACCAGTCGTGCAGCGCCTTCTGGTAGCAACGACCGGCAGCGCGGCACTCCGATTCGCGACCGTGCAGCCACAGCTGACCCTCGCAGAGCTCCTCCACGTAGGCAGCCACGGTGATGCGCGGGTCCAGTGACACCGCCAGCGCCGGTGCGTCTTCGTCGGCAGACGTGACCGAGCGCACTTGCTGCGGCGGTGGGACGAAGGCAAACTCCTTGACGAACAGCGCCAGCAAGCACCGCTGTAGCCATCGACCCTTCACCGGCGCGGTGAAGACAAAACTGTACGGCGCCACCGCGAGGAAAGACGGTGTTGGACTATGCGAGGCAAGCTGACAGCCTGGACCGCATGGATCCGTCGTCACGTAGCGGTCACCGTCCTCGATGGACGTGTTCGTGTTGAGAGCCGGCGGGTTCATCTCGCTTTCACTCCGTCTGTGCGTCTCTCTCTGTGTCGGTGTGTGTGTGCCACCTCACCCACAGGCGGTGAACGCGCAACAGAAGCGGGAAAGAGGATGAGAGAGAGAGAGAGAGTGGTACAAGTGGGTGCATGCTTGCAGGGAGAGGAGCACGCTTGCCACCGACGGTATGAGCCGCTCTTATTTGCGTTGTTACATACATACGTAGACACACACACACACACACACACACACACACACACATACAGTGCCCGTGCATGCTTTGGTCATTGATTTTCACTTCTCTAGCAATGCTTTTCTCCTTTTCTCTCTCTCTCACACACACAGACAGCAAAGGGAACGACTCGCGGAGGTCACGGGAGCAAAAAACAAACAAAAAAGTGATGAGACGGAAAGAGGGGTACATACAAAAGCAAACAAACACCAGGAGCACGCCACCTACTACGTGAGACTGTCACTGTTTCTTCTTGCGCTGTGCCTCCTCGACGAGGTTCAGATGCTCGTACTTGGCCTTCTCGGTTCGCCGATGCACCAACAAGAAGAAGACCTCCACCACCGCCGTCATGAAGGCGAAGAAGGAGAGGACGGAGACGAGCACGATGTTCGGACCACAGGTGAGCGTGTCGCTGTTGAAGTCGTACCCAAGCACACCAATGCACCGCACCGCCACACAGCGGTTCACCGAGGCGTAGTACTTGTCTTCGAGAATGCACGTTGGCTGGTCCGAGGCGGCGCAGGTGCTCTCGACACCGCTCGTCGTGTTCCCCGGTGAGTAGGCGGCGATGTAAAGCAGCGGTAAGCCACGCCACGCGCTGTCAAAGTCACTCGACGGCGAGGAGGAGGTGGCGGTGGCGGCGGCACGGGACAGAGCGGCAGCGGACGTGTGGCTGCTTGTGGTGCGCGAGACACCGATTGTGGCGCCGCGGAGAAACATGGCGCCAATCACAACGAGCGGCTCGCGGAAGCTGACGATGCGCTGAGTCGACCGCACCGCGTCACTGAAGCTGCCACTGCTGTGGAGCCGCAGAATGCCCGTGTCCGGGTCAATGAGCTGGTTGAGATCGAGCGCGAAGCGGCACAAGGAAACGAGTGGCTGAAATTCGGCCACACCGCTGCTGAACAGTCGGTCCCGCGGGACGCTCAGCATCAGCGGCGGCAGCGTGCCGATAAGTGCCGTTGGTAGCAGGCAGTCGACAAACTCACCGGTGCGGTACGTGGAGGCTTGTGCGGGGTCGTTGCCCCACTCACACAACTGCCGACTATCCAGCGAACCGGTCTGCTTCCGCCCTTGGTCATCGAATACAGCAATCCACGAGAGCACACCGCGAATGAGCTCTGAAGGCAGAGTGAGTCCATCCACGTGCTCGGTGGTGGTGATGACGGCGTGAAGGTTCTGGCTGATGAGCTCGAAGCGGCGCAGATCGAACACGTTGGAGATAGTCGCTCCGCACATGTCAAACGCGACGGGAAACGTCAAGCCACCATCGCCGTTCCACGCCGAGCTCGCCGTCTGCGCGAAAAAGAAACGAGGGTCGAGAAGACGAATGAGGCAGTGGCCCATCGATGCTGTGCAGTTGGCAGGAGCAGCGTTGGACTGAGAGGAAGAAGAGGCGTCCGCGTCTGTGTCTGTGTCGCACCACGCCGCCCGCATCAGCGCCACAGACGCGTTGGCCAGGACGAGGAAGGGCAGCGTGCTCATCTGCACAATGGCATTCGCCGGTGCGGTGCGCAGAAGGAACGTGGTGTTGTGACGCGACGCACAACACGGCGTAGCGGGACTGAGACCACCGGTCAAGTTGCGGTCAAGCGCAGCGCCGTCACCATCGTGACCCCTGAAAGGGGGATCCTCGCAGGAGTAAGTCGCGCAACGGAGCGTGGGCGCGGTGATCGCCTCGCCACTCAGTGCCGCCTCTCGCTGAGAGACGATGGACGCCGTGTCGTAGAGTCCGGGCGCCATGATGGTGTTCCACGCCACGAGCTGCTCCGCCTCGACGAAACGATCACCACCCAGACACTCAAGGCGGAGGTCAGTGCCTGGCTCGTCAAGAGTTGCGGTGACGTTGGTTACTGAGGTGTTGGCGACGGATGTCATGCAGCGGTATCGCGTGCGTGAAACAAGCTGACGACCGCGGCCGGGCTTGCCGCTGTCGATGAGGTTCACTGGAAACCAGCCACTCAGCGGCACGCCGAATGCCTCCACGCTACTGGAATCCTCGAGACCATTCCGTGTCGCCGGCACCGAGGGCGACGCCTGTGTGGTGATGTCACAGTACAGCGCGATGAAGGCAAGCGTAAACGCAAGCGCAAGACGAAAGAACGACATGGCGTCTGTAGAGGGCACGCGAAAAAGAAAAAAAATATATAAAATCAGCTTTGCGCAACACGTCTCTCTGCTTCTTGCTGACCCGATGCCACAGTGAGTCTGGCCTCTTCACCGGCGCTCTTAACCATGTGGTTGTTGTGTGTGAGAGAGGGAGAGAAAGTGGAGAAGGAGGTGCCGTCGTCGGAGGCGTGAGAGCAAGAGGGAAGCAAAGAAAAAAAAAAGGAGGTACGCCGCGAGCATTCAGTCGTGACGTCCTTCACCACGAGCGCCGTGTTTGCCCCCCCCTCTGTGTTGGGTTCACAGTCAGGAGCAGGCAGAGGTTCGTCGTGGCCTTGCCTCTGGGAGGTGGAGTTGTTCGCGATAATACAGCGCGTACGCATGTTGCTCATCAGCGCAGCGTGTCCTTGTGTGCCTTCCACCAGTCCACAAAAGAATCGTCAGCACACTCACTCACAGACATCTGATTGAGTATGATGATGATGACTTCTCGATGGGCACAGACGTATGCATCGAGAAGAGCTGGTGAGAGAGAGAGGTGAAAGAGGAGAAAAAGAAAAAGGCGCGTACGTGACCACGGCCCACCTGTTAACCAACAGCGGCGCTTTGGTTTCGCCCATCACCCCCCCAAAAAAACAACAACAATAACAAGAGAAAATGGGGAAAAGAAGAAAAAAAAGTGGAGCAACAATCGATAGTGCGTCCCTCGCTGACGACGAGCCTGAGCAGCAAGAAAAAAACAAAAAAAAGCATAGGTCACACGAGCTAATCACACACCAACATCCACATCATTCACGCAACAACAACAACGAAAAAAAAAGTTGAGGAGATTTTCTGTTAGAACACAAAGCTGTGCGGCTGCTCGTCCGGATCCACATCGGCGTTTGTGTTTGAGGTCGTGCCCTCGCCTGGCAGTAGCGTCTGCAATATCGTTTTCACCTCGCGCAGCTCCTGCTGGAGATGAAGAATCTCCCGCTCCTGGTCGTCGATGACGAGGTCACGCTGTCGCACCTGCGCCTTGAGGAGATCGACGACGGAGACCTCCTCGCTACCCATGAAGGCGGACGGATCGAAGTGTGCCTTGTCCAGTCCGCCGACGTACGGCTTGCGCAGCGACGGGATCGGCTCTGCGGGACGCACGCCGAGCTGAAATGGCCGGGGCTTCGTCGTCTCGTTGCGCCACTTCTCAATATCCACGCCGCGGACACGTTTTTCGTCATCTTCGCGTCGGCGTCGTGCGGCCTCCAGACGCGTCATGTGCTTCACGACCGCCGGGTCGGAGAGCACGCCGACTGTAGGCTGGCGTTGGGCCGATCGCACACGTGTGCCGCTGCCGCCGTGGGGTGGTGTCGCCTCGCGGTGGTTCTGCCGCTCCCCACTGCTGCTTCCCCCTTGTGCACGCCGCGCACGACGCTCCTCGCCGGCGGTTTCAATCCATCGTTCGTCCTCTGGGTTGCTGTAGACGCGGGCGGCCTCGACGGAGCTCAGTCTGGGAGCGAACGTGCACGCCTCGCGCTCCTCCTCCTCCTTGGCACGCCGAGCCGCCTCTGTCTGCCAGGCGCGTCGTCGGAGCCACGCCTGCGACTTGACATACATGGCGTCCGCCGGCTGCGACGAGGCATACCGACCTCGCGCGCGCAGCAAGGCATCCACGTCGCGCACGTCGCTCGCCACGGCTTGCCGAGACTGGTCCTTCTGCTGGGTTTGCTGCGGGTGCGGTGAGGTGGCGTGGGCGGCCTTTGGCGCGAGGTAGATGGGCACACTCGTGATGTCCTCCTCTGCGTTTGTGCCGGGCGGTGCGCGTGCGGCGGGGCTCGGCGCGTCGTCGTCAACAGCGGCGTGACCCGCCAGACGTGTATCGGCGACACTCGTCATGGCGGTGTCAGGCTGTGAGGCGCAAGGCCCATCGGCTGACTCGTCCACCGAGGCCGTCTTGTAGCTTTGTAGGAAGTGCCGGTGCTCTTGAAGCTTTGAGCGGTGGCGCTCAAGCACGTCCTCCATTGATATGGCTCTTCTCGTTGATTATTATTGCGTACTCGCGGCTAGCTTGCGCCACTAGTTTCTGTTCGTACTATTTTTGTGTGCGTTGTGTTTTTGAATGCCCCGTCCGTCTGTCTGTGTTGAAGCGACGGGACAGAAGCTTGGACAGACACGTACGTGTGCGTGTGCCCGAGAGAGGGAGAGAGAGAGGGAGTCGGGTAGGTGGGACCGAAAAAAAGAAGGTGCAGGTGTGTGTGTGTGTGTGTGTGTGTGTGACATGAGTGCAAAAGACATCATGCGCTCACAGAGGCAGATGAGAGAGGGAGGAAACACGCACCGGTGAGACGACGATCGTCAGGGTGTGAACCCCTCCCCCGTGCTTGTGTCGACGCATGCACATTCAAGCCTTGCGCTGGCCTGCAAAGCACGGCTTCGCGCTGCATCGGCGTACTGGCGCTGGTGTGGAAAGGAGGGACAGTGCAACACTAATCACCCCTTTTTGTGTGTTTATGCTTGTTCAGGAGTTTCGCATTGGTGCTCTCTGAAGATCACCGTGTCCGTGGATCACACATGCGCGTGTGTGTGCATGTGAATGTATGTGAGCGCTTGTCCACTCCATCGCCGGAGCGGTGATGCTCGCTGATGTACATGCATGCATGCCATTGTGGAGTCGGGAGACTCTCTCCGGTCTCCCGCTCTTCTTTTCCTTTGCGGAGCCTCGATGATGTCAAGTAATTTAAAAAAAAACACAGGGGACGCGAGGAGCACACTCTGTTGCTCTCCGGTGAAGTAGCCGTCTCCGCCACGTGACAGCATGACCAGGCTTTGATGGAGCTTTTTTTTGTTTTGTTTCGCAGACTGCACCCAGAAAACGAAAGAGAAGACAATATAAATGCCAAAAACAAAAAAAAACAGAAGTTGCGCCAACAATGAGCGAACGAGAGGAGGAGAATGAATGATGTCAGCACGTGGGAGCGAAAACGATGGAGATGAAAAAGAAAAGGAAACAAAAAAAAAGAGGAACGAGAGAAGAAATACACAACCACACAATTTTCAAAAGGGGAAACAACCGACAGACGGACACCGACTGTCACACAGACACAGTCACTCCCTCCCACCCACACAATCACGGAGACAGCCACCCAACGCGCATCTGCATGTGCCGCAACAACGAGGCCATCGGGAAATGAACAAGGAAAGAAAGCTCCTCTTATTACTATTTTTTCCGTGAGCTGAGCGTTGTGTGCACACCCTTCCACACCCACACCCACACACACCGCGCCTCCAGTTTGCTTTTTTTTTCCATCTCTTCTCCTAGTGAACGTCGACGACTTCGCTTTCTCTGCGCAGGCGTGCACATGCGTGGTCTAGAATGGCGAGATGATGGAGGCGATGCGGAGAGCAATGGGCCACTGCTCGCGCGGCACCGACATGGGCAGCCACGCATCGGGCGGCACTTCGTGGGGCACGGCCGGCGAGCGTGTGCGGCGCCGAGACGCCGCCAGCGCAGAGGAGGCCGCCACGCTGTCGCCTGCGAAGCTCGCCCCGGGCGCCGACAGAGCGGAGAGACTCGCGCTGGAAGGCGGTCGACCGAGGAGGCGGCGCGGGGCGCTGAGGCCGCCGTCTGTGGCACCCTGCGTGCACTGCGACACGGAAAGGCGTGACGCACTCCAGCTGGGTGAGACGAGCGCGCGATCGCCTGCGCCAATACCAGTAGCCGTTGGCGGCGGTGGCATGTGCTGGGAGGCCGCCGCCGTACCGCTCAACACGCTACCGCTGAGGCCCTCGCTGCTGCCGAGGCTGCCCGGTGCCGCGATAGGGTGAGACGCACGGTCACCGCGTGTGCCATGGCTGCTACTGCCACGGCCGGTCGCGGGTGGCACCGCCTCCCACGCCTTGCCGTGCGGCACGGCAGGGACGGACGTGAGTGGGGCAGCGGCACGGCCTTCGCCCGTGACACTGGACGCCGCCAGCGACGGCATCGACGCGGCCTCGTAGTCGCAAAGGAAGTCGACGCAGCAGCTGCGCCCGCCCACGAGACACTCCTCCACAACTGCGTCCGTGTGCCCGGCGCCGAGGATGAGAACGTACTCCATGTCCGCCGGCGCGACCGGGAGCGGGTCTCCAAGCTCCTGCATGACGTCCATCACGGCGGTGTCGTCGGCAGCAAGGGGCACCGGGGTGGCGACGCGGTCGGCGTCCTCCCCGTCCAGCCTCTTCTGCGTCTCAGCAGGTGGTGGAGGCGGGCGACCTTGCGACGCCATGCTCCTCCTGTGCCGACGGTACTCCTCGAAACGTGTGAGTCTCTTCAGCGCACAGTCCTTCTGGGCCTGCCGCATGACCCCGACCATCGATGCGCTCTGATTGGCAGGTGTGACCTTGTCGTGCTCACCGTGCAGAAAAAAATGTCGAGCGGGGAGGAAGTCGAAGATCGTGTCTGGCAGTAGTTCGCCTGTCGTGCCCCGACGGTAGGGGTCAAAGTACGCGTGCAGCGAGTACCGCGCGAGGTTCTCACGGCCACCGGCGATGCGAGCAAGCACCGGGCTGTTGAGGCCCTTGCTGCTGAAGTGGTGCTCCAGGCTCTCAACGTCATACATGCCACTGAGGCCGACGAAGCGGTGAATCGCCCGCCGTGGATGGTAGCGAGGCACGTTGTAGGCGACCTCAGACGGCACCGGTAACTGCCCGCTGTGCGGTGGCGACTGACGCACCGCGGCAAGGTGCGCCTGAGAGAGCAGCGACATCATCGAGAGGTGCGCGCCGCACGAGTGGCCAATGATAGTGACGTCGTCCAGGTCACCGTTGTAGCGCTCCGCGTTGTTCAGCACCCACGCAATGGCGTCCGAGACATCCAGCACCATCCCCTCCATCGTCGTCTGCGGGAAGTTGCGGTAGTCGGGGCAGAAGACGACAAAGCCGCGTTGGGCCAGGACACGCGCCAGCAGCATCCCCCACATGTGACTCCCTATGATCCAGACACCGCCAGTGATGAGGATGACCACGGGAAACTTTTTGCGCCGTAGTGTGGCGTTGCGGTTCGCGTAGTCGAGCGTCTTCATGAGAGAGTCCATGGGCACGGGAAGAATGATGTCGACGGTGGAGCGGTTGTGGAGATTCATGCGGTCCTCCTCGTCCTCCTCGTCGAGGTCGGCGCCGAGGCTCGTGGGGCTCGCGAGCGCTGTCGTGGCGGAGAGGAACGGTGCCGGTGAGTAACTGCCGTTGGGAGGCCCGTCGCGTGGACGCACACGCGGCGAGGCCCGCATTCGGCTGCCGGTGGTTGCACTGAACGCCATGTGACTGTCCTGCCCGTCCCCCTGGGAGCCTCCATGCACGCCTGACACCCTCGGTGGCTGCTGCTGCTGAGGCGGCGGTGGCGGACGACGACGCTGTGCACGCGAACCGGGGCCGGGTCCGGCGCCGCCCGGTGATGACGCCGCACCACCATCACCACCGCTACCGACGTGTGGGACACGCCGTGGTGGGTACGGCCGCGACGGCGATGGCGACTGCTTCTCGCTCGTTTGCCGGCTTGCTTCGCGGACCGGCGTGGCGATCGCCTCCGACTGCGTACCACGGTCGCCCCTCGGCGGCACCTGCGCGGCCGCGAGGGTCAAGTCGTCCAAGAGCGTGGATGACGAGGTTGTGGGTGCGGTGCTGGTTCCCAGTGCGGCCAGCACGTGCTTCTCGGCCAAGCGCGCCGCGGTGTCGTCTTCAGGATCGTCTTCTTGCGAAGGGAGGTCGGCGTAGTAGTGCACATCCTCTTCGACTGTGCGTGTCCCAGTCGGGGGCCGGCCATCACTGCGAGGAGGCGGTGGCAGCGGTAACACGCGCCGCCCATCTTCCTCCACCTCCTCCTCGAGCCTGCGGGCCACGTGCTGCGCGGTGACGTTGCCTGCCGCAGAGGGACCCGCAGTGGCGCCAAGGGCTGGCGGTGGCAGCGGGGGCGGGGGCTGCCCGCTCGCAGTGATGGATGTGTTCGCCGAATGCGGACGACGCCGGGGTGGTGGCGGTGGGCGACGGCCGTGCGGACCGCCAGGCCCACTCGCCGCAGAGGCGCCCCCACCGGCACCGACGGGTGTTTTGCGTGCGAACGGTAGGCTTTTGAGAGCCGAGCCGTCGGCAGGATTCAAGTTCAGCAGCCGCTCCACGGTGAACAGGTCTGCGTACATGCGGCCCGTACTACCCGGTGGTAGCGGCCCGGCACGTCGAGTCGTGGTGCGTGGCGCAGGACGGAGTTGCGGCGCGCTCGCGGCGGGGCCGAGACTGTCGCGATCATCGTGCGCAACTGTTTCGCTGAGCGCACGTGCCGCGAGCCGACGTCGGTGATCAGCGACGTGCGCGCCTGCGCCGGATCGTCTCGCCGCGGGCCTGAGCGTGGTCATGTCCGCCGACCCCGCTGCCTCACTCCCGGCGCCAACGCAAGAGGACGAGGTCGTGCCGGCCGCCACGGCGGCGCTCACGTACGTGCCGTGACCGGGACCCATGTGCGTATCTTTGAGTGAGCGGCGACCGGCGTGGCTGCGCTCGTTGACGCGGCGCTGCTCACGCACGAGTAAAGGCCCCAAGTCCACACCTTCTTCCTCGAGCACACGGAGGACGTTGCGCCGCCGCGTCGTCTCGGACGAGCGATAGGCGACGAGGCGAATGATGTTCGCCGACGTGACGTACCACATCACCGTGGACACAAAGAACACCCAGGCAATGGCAACATAGATGAACAGACGCACCATCTGCACAACCCACACAACGCCTTTGCTCATGGCGAGGACGAGCTGAACAGCGCTCTGCAGCATCCATATAAGCTGCCGCGCTGCATACGGCAGCATCCTTCACACACACACACACACACAAGAAGCAGCAAGCAACAAGGAAAAAAAGAAACCAGCCGGCAAAGACACGAGAAAGAGAGAGCGAGAGAGAAAAGAGCGAAGAAGCCGTCGTGCACCGTGGATCACACAGCCTCCTACCCTATTCTCCTCTGGCCTGCTCTGTTATTTACTTTTGTGTTGCTTTCTCGCGGGGACACTGTCGTTGTCCGCGCTACTCTGCTGGTGACAGAAACCTGCGTTGCGTGCTTGGCGCTACGCCTTTGCACTGTGTGTGTATGTATATGTGTGTGGGCGTGCGGACGTCCTCAGTCTCTTGCGGACAGCAACAACAGCTATCAGCGGTCGGATGCGAAGTACGCACTGACCTGCGAAGAGAAGAATAGCGATGGAGACGAGGGTACTCTCTGTGTGCTCAGCTGGTGGAAGTGCTTCTGTGTTTTCTTTTGTGATGTTTCCTTTTCAGGTAGACTGCAGTCAGCTGATTTTGTCTTTTGAAGTAATGATGAAGGGTATTGATAACAAGGATAATTGGCAGCGTCAAAGCACTACCGTTTAGTGAATCTGTGATGCGCACTCTTCATTGCCCACGGTGTATGTGCGCGTGTGTGCGACAGAGGGTCGGCGAGAAGAGAGAGAGGGGGAAAAGGGAGGAGAGAATGAAGAGAGTGAAGAGCAGAACGATACGAGCAGTTACGACTCATCGAATCGTACTTGCCTCGCTGCCTTCTTTGGGCGCTGCGATGGCATCAAGGGCTGCACGGGGCCGTGAAAGGGAGGACCTGTCTCTAGCCCTCACTACACTGACAGCGCTGAGCACCGAAATCGAGAAGAACTGACGTCGGAGGAGGAGGTGGGGAAGACACAATATCACGGCAACAAGGCTACGTTCTTGCCTTGCGCCAGTACCCCCCTCCCCAACCTCAGTGATGCGTGTGCGCGTGTCGTGAATGAGCGTCGACAGAAGTAGCATGGTGTCACTGCGGGGAGTTTGTGTAGACAGGCAAAACACCTTCAAGCAACGGAGAAAAAAAAAGCACAGACGCCCCAACGCTTCGTACAAGAAAAAGAAAAAAAAACAAAAAAGGAACATGAACGGTCACACATCCGCTTGCTCTGGCGCACCTAGAATGGGCAGATGTAGCTTGCGAGACGAATCACGCGCGGGCGCTTGTTGTGGGCGATAGTGGGAAGAAGAATGCGATCGGGATTGGCCACGGGCAGCACCGGATAGAGGAAGTCCGCCTCCTTCTCAGTCGGGTGGCGGGAGTGCAGGGGGCGCTCCGATGCCTGCGTGCTGAGAAGGTCAGAGCCGCTCGTGTTGGGGACGCCACCGGAGGCGGTGCGGAAGTGGTGCCGTTGGGTGATGGGGGACAACGCCGCGTCCGTTCCCGAGTCGGTGGCGCTGTTGAGACTGCGTTGGCCAGCGGCCTTCGCCAGCGCGCGCCGGCGCACCTCGACTTCCGCCTCCGGGGCGTAGAAGCGGAGGAACTCCACGACGTGGCTGTTGTGCGCGCTGAGAGGCTCCTCGATGATGGAATCGGTGTGTGTGGCGTCGGGCACGAGGACGTACTCGAAGTGCACTGGCATGGGGGCGGCCTTGGCCTTCTCGGGGTCGCTGTGGAAGTGCTCGACAATGGCGTCGCGTTGAGCATTGCGAAGGATGTACACAAGGTTCGCACTCTCCGACACAGGTGCGCTCTTGTCGGCGTCACCGTGTAGAAAGTACATGAACTGCGGCAGGTAGTCGAACACGTTGTCGGGCAGTACCTCGCCCGTCTCCTGTGCGCGCCGTGGATCGAAGTAGGTGTTGAGTGAGAAGCGCGCCATGTTCGCCTTCCCGCCGGCAACCTGGAAGAGCACATCCCTGTAGAGGCCGCGCTTGTCAAAGTGTTTCACGAGACCACGCACGTTGTAAATGCCGCTGAGACCGACGTAGCGGGTGATAGTGGCACGAGGGTTGTAGCGCATCACGTTGTACTGCACCTTCGACGGCGGTGGGCACGGGCTTCGGTCGTCACCGCCGCTAGCCTCGTAGGCTTGAATATGCGCCTGAGAGAGCAGCGACATCATCGAGAGATGCGCGCCGCACGACTGCCCCATCAACGTCACATCCGATAGGTCACCGTTGTAGCGCTCCGCGTTGTTCAGCACCCACGCAATGGCGTCCGAGACATCCAGCACCATCCCCTCCATCGTCGCCTGCGGGAAGTTGCGGTAGTCGGGGCAGAAGACAACGTACCCGCACGCGGCAAACACGCGGGCCACGAGGAAGTTCCACAAGTAGCTTCCCACAATCCACGCGCCGCCATTGATGGAGATGATGATGGGGAACTTCTTGCGCTGCAGCACCGACCCTGCGCGGCGACGACGCTGACGACCACCGTCTTTATCAGACTTACCGCTGCTGGCGGCTTTGCGCTGCTCCGACTTCTTTTCTTGATCGATGAAGCGGAACAGCGAGTCGAGCGGTACCGGCAAGTAAATATCAAGCATGGCGCGGTTGTGGAGGTTCTGGAGGTCCTCCTCGTCTTCACCGTCGTCGAGGTCCGGGTCACTCTCTTCGTCAAAACAGAAGGACTGCGAGTTGCTGCGGAGCTGCAACCGCGAAGGGGACTCGCAGAGGTCCTTCTCCTTCGTGCCCTTGGCACCGTCCGTACCTGCCGCGCCTGGCGACGGCAACGGGCCAGCGGTGCGGAGACCGAGGTTGTCCTTCTGATGCTTCTGGTAGAGCTTCCGCAGCGTGTCCAGGGCGTCGTCGAATGAGTTATTGTTGGTGAAAGACGCCTTCAGGTCTGGCAGATCGTCCGTAAGATCCAGCGGCAGGCCGTTGACGAAGCTACCATCGGCGGGATTGAGTGTTGCCGCGAACTTTTCAAAGTCGACTTCGCCGTCCTCGTTGGTGTTGGCCTTGGCGGCGGCCACAGCAGCGGCGACGAAGTCAGCCTTGGACGCAGACTGGCCTGCTGCGGTGCTGCTCGGCGACGGCGGCGCGTGCGGATCAGGCGAACCACCCGCGCCACCCTCCGCCCCCGCTGTGTTGGCGCGTGCCATGGACGTTGTCGCGCGGCGGCGCTCCCGGCGCAGAATCTTCTGAAGATTGCGCACCTTTGTCTTCTTGGAGGAGCGGTACGACACGCGGCGAATGATATTCGGCGACGTCATGTACCAGAACACGTGAGGCAGAAAGTAGAAGATGTCCAGCAGCGCGAAGGTGACGCAGCGGACAGTCATGAAAACCCACTTCGTGCCGACACCCATCGCGGCGATAAGCTGCAGCCCCAGGCTGAGCATCCACAGGATCTGATTCAACGCATACTTGAGCATGGTTCCCGTTTAGCGCACGCGTGAGTGTGTATGTGTATGCGTGAGCGTGCGAGAAAGCTTGTGAGCTTGTGAATCACAGCGCGAGGACACCGCGAAGTTGGGGGGGGGGAAGAGAGAGAGAGAGAGAGGAAAAAGAAGGAAAGTAAAAGGTGCGACTCGGATAAAAGCAAAACGGCAGCCCAGAACGGCAAAAAAAAAATGGAGCCAACGGAAGAATCACAGCAGCCACACACGCCGACAACGACCTTCACAACTAGATAAGAAAGCTCACAAAGAGCACCACGGCACAACGACTCAGAGAAAACAAAAAGGGACGCCCGTCCGTTAAAGGGAAGGAGAGAGGGCGGCACCAAACAACAGGGATACCACAAACGATAGACGCCGACCACGCCTTTTGCCACTCGCGATGTGTATTGTGTGTGTGTGTGTGTGTGTGTGTGTGATGGTGGATTTGGTGGGGAGATAAGGAATTGAAAGAGGGCTACGCCGCGTGCTCGACGCTCTGTGGCTCGCTGCTCTTTTTTTTTCTTGCGTCACACTCACCTGCTTCCCTGCTGAGACTCGCTAGTCTGCTTCGTTTCGCAAGTGTGATGAGGCGTGGAATACTATATACGCACGCGTGACAGGGCGTGTGTGTGTGTGAGATGACAGCGACGATTGATTGTATAAATGGCACTTCCTTTGACCGATTCGATGCGTCATCCGTGCGGTGAGTGTGTGTGAGAGAGAGACGGGGGGGGGAGAGTGTGCAGGGGGGGGGGTGAGGTAGAAGGAAGAGCGAGAAAGCGCAGGCCTGGAAGGAGCGGGTGCCACGAGACATGAGGGACACAAAGGCTCGTTCACGTTTTCGAGCTTGTAGCAATTTTTTCTTGTGGGTATGTGCGTGTGTGTGTGCACCTATGCAAATGCGCTTTTCGCTTTCATGGCCTCGAAACCGTCACGGAGCAGTCTCCTGGACATCCCACAGGTGCATCAGTAGCACACCCCTGAGACTGTCAGACCACTTCTTGGCCAGCTCCGCGGCGTCTGGAGCGGCGTCCACGTGCTGCGTAGCCGTCTCTGCGCTGGCCGGCGGCGACGGCTGCGCCGCACTGGCTGCCTCCTTTTGCTTGGATGCGGCGATGGCCGCACGCACTTGGGCCAGTGCGGCTTGAAAGCTCTCTCCGTCATCGTCGTCGTCAGGGAAGCCCACGCTGTCTGTGCCCCCGCTCACCGCATGGCTACTAGCCACGACGCGCGCCGGTTCGAGCGACGCACTCGCCACATCGCCTTGTGCGATTGATGAGGAGCATGCGACACGGAGTACCTCAGCTGGGGCGGTCGCCCACCATGCACCGGCCGCTTCAGGATGTGCAGCGGAACCGCAGTGTGGACAGCTGCACTGGCATCCGTCAGGCAAGACGCCAGCCGCAGTTGGCACCGCACTGTTCTCTTCACCGCTGATCGCGGTCGCACTGAGAAGATCTGTCTCGAAGAGCCGCGTGCAGTGTGGACAGAAGACAACTACGGTGGGCCGCACCACCCGGCTCACTGTCTCCGTCAGAGGCGGCCATGCGCTCGCGTGATTCTCTGTCGCTGTTGTGCCGGGGCGACTGAGGGCGGAAGACAAAGAGGTTGCGCGGCTTCCTCTGGGAGCTGTGGACGACGCGGCTTCTACCTGGCGTCGCGCGCGAACAAGTTTCTGCAACGCGCGCACGTGGGACTGTCCGTAGCTCACTGCCACCGCTGTGCCTTGCGTGGATAAGCTCGCTTGTGCTGGCGCACGTGGAGCCGTGCGGCGACTGGACGCCGCAGACGTCCCTGATCCACTCCGGTGGCGACTCAGTGAACCAGCGTGGCGGCTCTCGCGATGCGGTAGACGTGGATGTGGCGAGGCCGGCTGTACGTACGGGCTGCCCGTGGAGGTCGGGCCGGGTGGTGGTGGTGGTGTGAAGAGGTCAGCCGTGCTCGAAGCACCCTCGCCTACTAGGTCCTCTTGCGCACTGCGTGGCTGCCCAGCTGATAGGACGACCGGCAACCCGGTGCGCACGTCCCGTGCTTGCACCTGCCGCTGCTTGGCCTCCCACTGGTCGTCGTAGTCGTAATCGTCTGTCAACGCGATGAGCGCTGCGTACGCCTGGAGCTGTTGCTGCGCAGCGGCCATGACGGCGTCCACGTCGCGTGAGCTCGTGGCATCCGTGATTGCGTGCCCTTCGCCGTCACCACCGCCACCACTGAGAATCAGGTCGGTGATGTCACCCACCTCGTACGGAGCCGGGCATTGCCGTTGCGATGCGGTCGCCTCTTCGGCGTCTAGGTCGACCATTGTCGTGCCGATCACGGAGGCCACGCGCGCGTGGTCGCCCGTCGCCGCCGCCGCATCGTCTCTCGTGAGACGTAGAAACCGTTCGCGGACAGCGCGTTCTTTGGCCAGCCGCTCCGCCTCGAGGTCGGCTTTGATTCGGTTGCGACGCACTTCCTCTCTGCCGTATCCCCCGCGTGCCTCCGCGCGCAGTGCGGCAAGCTTACTTTCCAATTCATCCAGCCGCCGCTTTCCGCGACTGTACATCTCTCTCTCTCTCTCGATGGACAGCGGTGCCTTTGTATGTGTGTGTGTGTGTCTTGTGTGTGTTTGTACTTGTGTAAAACGTGATGCGATAGCGTCACGGTGGTTGACGAGGGTGTGAGATGAGCACCGTCAAAACCAGGAAAGGAGGAGGGGAATGATGGCGGTACGGAAGAGGATCTTGCGCTGTTAGTGGTGGCACGATGCCCATGTAGTGCTGTGCGCACAACTTGAACGAAACTGATGGCCGCAGCGAGATATCGCAGCGGCTGCCTTCACACACCCCCTCTCTCACACACACATTCATAGCCTGTGCGGAGGTCGGTTCAACGAAGCGCAAGCCATTGCTTCGCGAATGGACAAGCTACGATGCACGAAGAGGTTCTGGCATTCATGTGACCAAGCGTGTTGGCGCGCCGCACGCCTCTCCGCGCACTTGTGTGTCAGTGCTTTTCTTTTGTTTGTTTGTTTGTCAGAGCGAGTGAATGAAGGCCCGGCCGCTAGTGCGCGGCCTTGTGACAGGAAACCTAAAAGAGGAAAAAGGAACATCGAATGGATAGATGAATCAAAAGGAACAAACAAACAAGAAAGAAAACGAATGGAAAAAAAACACAAGCACCGAGAGACACACACGACGTGGAGGCGCGCCGATGTGCAGGCAGGCAAGTGACACATAACGCGGCACTGACATCGCTCGTCGCCATCCATTGTCTCCTCTCTACGTCCTGTCCGTCAACTCCGTTTTCCTAGCACGCATCGGCAACATCATATATATATATATTTTTTTCGTGTTTGGTCAACGGCCATGTTTTTTTTTCTTTGGGATCTACAAGAAAATTCACACGCAAGTGTCGCTCCACATAGTCTCTTCTCTTTCTTTCAACAAATTCTCTCTGGCGCACAAACACGGTGAACACGAAGAACACGCGTGCATGGCAAAGAAGAAAAAATGAAAAGAGAGGGAGAGCATGTCAAAGCACGAACACCTACACACAAGTGCGACTGCGTGCACAAGACGGAAGAGGCAGAAGGACGCGAAGACGATGTGCGCGAGAGAGAGGCCACAGTAAACACACGCGGAAATGAGGAGAGCGAGAGAGGGGGGCGAAGCAACAGAGAGGTGCCGATCATCACAGACATGTACGAATGATGAAAGAACAATTTTTAAAGTGAGGGGAGTGAGTGCAGTGAATTGTCACTCACCTCCAGATACTCCTTCTTTTTCCTCTCTGACTCTCCTCGCCTCCCTTCTTTGCCTCAAACACTCTTCTTGACCTTTCCTTATGCCTGCCATGCCTGCTCTTCTGTTTCTTTTCCTCTTGTGGACGTCGCTGCGTCCACACACCACACGTCTGTGTGCGTGCGTATGATAGACTGTGGAAGCGCCAAGTGGGATGCATACGCTTACTCCACGGACGCGACCTGCTCAGCCTCGGCGCTCCAGAGGCTGTAACGCAGCTCCGCATCATCGGGAATATCCACGACAACGGGAACATTGCTGTCGTACGGGATCATCGGGCCGCCAATCATCGGCACAAAGCGCGGGGCACGCTCCGTGCCGTCATCACCGTTCGACATCATCATCATGCGGGTGGAGGCAACGTTCTCGGACAGGTCCACCTCGTAGAACGGGGCGTTCCAGCCTTCTACGTTGCGGGGCTCGACGGTGCCGCCCATGAGGTGGATGTTCTCGGCCTCGCTGCGCGTCATCGAGATGTTGCGGCCAGGGATGAGCTGGATGCGCAGATTCTTCTCATCGTCGCCCTTGGGCTCCACGGCAAAGATGACGCGGCGGTGCTGGTCCTTGGACAGCGGGTACGGCGCCTGCAGCTTACAGAAGGACATCGGTGATGACGAGAGTTGTGTGCTTGGCTCTTTGAGAAACGTTCAGAAGGACTGTCGTGGGGGGTGCGCTGCAACGACGTTGACATGTATATATATAGAAAGAGAGAGAGAATAAGGGAGGGGGAGAGAGACCACGGTGAGGAAGAGAGACGAACGGTGGAGGATGTGGGATTGGGGGTTGAGAGGCACGCAGAGGCACCACAACGCACCTACAGCTTTCAGAGCTTGTGTCGCATTTGGAGGTACTCACAGTAAACACGCGTGCCAATGTCAATATATATGTATATACACACGTGCGCTGTGGCGGAAGGTGTGGAAAGCGAGGGGAGGGGCTACCAACACAACACACACTCACTGTCACACACAAACTTATCCCATTGGTGCCACCAGCCGCCCGCTACACCCCACCGCTGTTACCCGCTGCTTTCCATTGATGTTACGCGATCCGGTAAAAAAAGGACCTGTGAGAAAGAATCCGCACACCACCACACACGGTCGTCTCCGCGTGGCTCACATCTCGCACAATCAACAAGTATGTGCGCAGCTCTCTTTGTGTGCCTGTAACTGTGTCTGTTTGGGCTTACACCGCGTCGCCGCGATGGGGTGAGTCATCCGTGTTCTTTGCGGTCTCGGCTGCTGTTCGCCGGCGCCGCAACTTTCGACGCAACGCACGATTTGGGTCGTCACGGGCCGTGCCCTCCTGATTGCTGTGCGGTGACGGTGATGTGTGCGCGGCCTGCTCGTCTGTGTTGACACGCGCCTGACGCCGGTACTTCGCGGCGCGCCTCGCGGCCCGTGGCCCGGGCGGAATGAGGTGGTACACAGCCGCACGGTACTGCACACCCGCCTCCTGATGCTCCAGCGGCTCGACAAGTTCGGCTTCCTCGCGTCGGGCGGCGTCATCGTGGCCGACGAGCTCTGTGGCGTGACCGTCCGCCGGGACCCACAACTCCGCCGCCTCTGCCGCCACTGTTTCAGCCGCTGCTTTGGTGGTCGTCGTCGCTTCCTTCCCAACGTCCTCGGCCTCGGTGGTCGTCGACCCTGCGGACGTCGCCTTCCGGTGCCGTTTACGCCACCGCTTCAGACGCTGCGTGGCGGCTGTCGTGCGGCGGTGCGGAGAGGTGGCGTGACCGGGTGATGCAAGCGGGTTTGCGAGACGCTCCGCTGGCACCACGTAGTCGAGCAAGCCGCTCCGCATCGCATACAAGTACCCATTGTACGGCATGTTTGACTTTTGGTTCCACCACTTGAGCGGGCGTGCGCTCGGGGCATCGTCAAAGACGTAGTGGTCGACTCCCTGATGCAGATTGTACTCGAACAGACTCAACGGCACACCGCTGACAAAGGGTGAGCCGACCGTGCCGCCGGTGGGGAAGAGAACCGACTTGCCCGACGCCTGCGCCGGGAAAACGGATGGCTTCGACATCTGCAGCTTGAACGGGAGGTCGCCTTCGAGCGGCACGTACGGCGGCGGCGTGCGGGTCACCCAGCTCACCGGCAGCAGCCGCTCCGAAGACAGACTACGCCGCAGCGCGTCCATCTCCGTGCCCTCCGACACGTGCGCCGAAGAGTCGCGTGTCGCGCCTGATGCACCCGGTGAGACTGCTTGCGCCGGCGCCTGCACGAGCTTGTGGTGGCGTGCGGAGGCGTGTGCGAGCTGCGTCACCGCGTCCAACGCGGCGAGCACGGGGGCTTCAAACGCACCCATGTAAAGACGATCGTTCTGGGCCACCTGCGATGAGGCGATGAGTCCAACCGCCTCCGCACCGCTGCTGCCGTAGTGATGGAGGTGTGGTGCGAGGAGAGAGACCTCGTAGTCGCGAAGCCGGCCGACCTCCTCCGGCGCGCAGAGTTCGTAGCCAAAGGCACCCAGCTGGCTTTGCAGAGCACCAATGCGGCGAGTCCGCTGCCAGAGCATTGGCTTGCGTTGGAACCAGGTACCGTAGCCCTCAACCTGGGAGACAGCCACAACCCCTTTGCGCACACCCTTCTTGTCAAAGTTGAACGCGACCCGGCGGGTGACCGGATCAATCTCGATCACGTCGCGAGCATCGAGCGGGCCGACGTGCACGATATGCGTGCGCAGCCGTTCACCGCGAATGCCGTACGCGCACGTGATGTGTGAGGACTCCACCAGCCCGCGCATCTCGAGCACGGAGTGCTGAGCGTAGTTGACAATGTACATCGCGTGGCCTTTCTGCACGAGATGGCGCAGCGCGTAGTTCGCGTGTCGAGACACGAGCTCGAGCGTATTCATCTTGTTGTAGTCAATGAACACCTCAGACGGCGAAGACGAAGACGTCGACGATGCCGGTGGTGGTGGCGGTGGGGAAGAAGACGAAGAGGAGAGCGGCTCGTCGCGTCGCGTGGTGTTGCCAGCTGCTTCGGCAGTGGGCAGTACGTGAACCTCGGGCAGCAAGAACGGCTTCCACTGAGGGTCGTGGAACTTGTACGTCGCAACGTACGTGTTGATGCGATTAATGTTGTTGCTGCGGCGAATGGATGCCACGCACAGTTCGTCGCTGTCGCGCACCCATCGACGTGCGCCTTGCTGCACGCTGCGACCCTGCTCGTCGGTGGCGGCACTCAGGGCGAAGCTGCTCAACCGCTGTGACAAGGGCACCGCGGAGAGGGGCAGTGTGGTGGGCAACAGCGGCACCGTTGCCCCGGGCTGTGCGAGAGCCATGTTGTAAGTGAGCATCTGAATATTTTCCTGGTAGGCGACGCTGCCGTTGCGGCCCGTGCCTGTCGAGGCAGCCCAGCTACGGCGGTGCCGGGAGGGGAGCTTCACGCTGCGCACAGGCCCCGGCGGCATTCTTACCGCAAGAAAAAGAAAATGGGTTGTTTGTGATTGTGATTAACTTGTCACCGACACGCGCGCATACATGTGCGTCACATGCGAGGTGAAGTGCGTGCGGCGTTGAATAGTAAGAAGAAAGGACGAAGGCACGATCAAGTGGGTGAGTGGCTAAGTCAGAGGAGGAATGACCGCGACGGGCGGCGGAGTACCACTGCGATATGAGGCCCTTATTTTATACAGTGTGGCGAAGAGCCGCGCCAAGGGTGCGCGTGTGGGCCAGCGTGTGGGGCTGCGCAGCACCACCGTGAAGCGCGATTGGGGACGTGACAGCGCGCACGAGGGACGGTGGTACACCAAAAAACGGTGCAGTGTCTGTGCGGCACAGTCCGTGTGCAGAGACGCGCACTCAGCCATGCTGCCTCTTCTGGCCACGGACGCGTGACCTGCCCACCCACTCCTGCGTGTGCCTTCCAGTCGAAACGAAGAAGGGGAGAGGATGCTGAGCAACACTAGTCTCTTCTTCACTGCTGAAGTTTTCTTTTTTGGCTTGTTTTTTCTGTAATCCCTACGTTAGTGGAAAGCGTGTTGTACGAAAGAAAAAAAGGCCTAATTGCCTCTCACACATGTTGTTTTCCCAGCTCATGTTGCTTAAGAAGAGAAGAAGAACAAGTGCTCGTCGTCACCGTGCACACGAGCTTCCTTCACATCTTCTTTTCATCTTTAAAAAAAAAAAAGTTGTCTGCTACACACGCGCGCGAATGCTTGCCTGCATGAGAGGCTCATAGACGCGCATTCACAACAAAGAGTCGCATTCGATTACGCGATCTTGATGTCGAACAGCTGCTGCTGCTGGGACAGGTGGCTGGGGTGCTCCTTGCCCTCGGCCTTGGCCTTCTCCGCGTTCGCCTGGTTCTGCTTCACCAGGTCCTCGGGCGCCTTCTTGAACTCGGCCTCCATCAGCTTGGCGATGCAGTAGCCGAGGCGGAACTGGCCGCTAGCCACGCACTCCTTCATCACCCAGGTCCAGGACTCCTCGTTGGGCTTGACCTTGTTACGGTGGTTCATCTCCTCGAGGATGTCCATCATCGCACAGAACTTGCTCTCGTTGTCCACGGGCTGCGCGGCCTTGCTGGGAGCCTCGAAGATGCGCTGGAGGGTGGCGTTGTAGGTCTCCAGGTCAGGAGGGCAGTTCTTCACGTTCATGCTCACGAGCACCTCACCGGCCTCGTCGTAGTACTTGCAGCTCTTGATCTTCTCGATCCACGGCGCCGTGTTGGTGTCAACCTCGTAGCCGAAGAGATCGTACTTCTTCGCGCCGGAGGAGGCGAAGCGGGCGGCGGAGGCGGCGCACACGAGTTGGCTAGAGAAGCGACGCATTGTGCTTAGGTGAGTGGGAGAGTTGTCTGGTACGCTGAAACCCTAAGTGAACAAAAACAGAAATACTCCAATGTGGAAGCGTGAGAAGGAAACCTCAAAAATGGTTGGTTGACAGTACAGAGTTCGTTCGCACAACCCAGCAAACGACAAATCACAGCGGCACGTAATACCGCGATGACACATCGGATAAGTGGAGAGGGAGAGAGAGAGAGGGAGAGAGGTGAGGTGGGGTATCGACGGCAACAACACAGTGAGGCAACCACAACACAGACAATGTAAAGAACATGAAAGGAACACAACGACGGGCCTGGCATGGCCGTTTACCGTGTGCTCGGGAGGGAGTGATACGGCCAAGAGAGCGCGCTCTCAAGTGCGCCGCCGCCTTCTAGTCAGCGGCACCTGCGTTGACGCGCCTCGTGTGGTCTCCGCGTGCGGCGAGAATAGCGGCATCCCATGGATGGCGTCGTCTCCTCCACTGGATGTGCTTTTTTTTTCTCAAAATTCGTTCGTGCTGATTGTGCTAACTATCAGCTTCCTATGACAGTACCACCCATGTGACTAAACCTAGAGGGAGGAAAGAAAAGAAAAAGAAAAACCGGACAACGAGATAACGCCAGTGAAGTCACCGCTGTCTTCACAACGCTCAATGCGCTGCACTTTGTCTCTCGGTCGTGACGTGACAAAGACGTAAACGCACTTATGGGTGGCAAGGTCGAGCATCCACGTTGTTTTTCCCCCTTCTTTGCCATTCTTTCTCTCTGCCTCACTGTCTCACAGACTGAGACAGACACAACTACGTACCCTATATCTTTCGTTCTTTCAGAAGCAGGTCAGAGCACCTCCTGTCACCAGTTCCTTATTGTGAGCTCACCTCGTCGTCATCGCGCAGTCAGGGAGTACGTGTGTGACACCACAAGCCTGTGGTTGCCCAAATACACGACCCGCCTGTTTCTCAACGCGAGAAGCGAAAAACAAGTTAATAAGAAAGAAGGAGAAGGAGATGAGTGACGAAGGGCTCATCTGTGAAGGCAGCCAATCGTAGAGAATGCGAGTGGAGAAGGAGCTGCGCAGACTAAGAAAGAAAAACTGACCAAAGAGGAGGGGACAGCGCGAAGCCACAAAACAAGCACGGCCAGGACCACTCCTGATCGGCTCTTCTTTTGCGCTCGATTACGCGATCTTGATGTCGAACAGCTGCTGCTGCTGGGACAGGTGGCTGGGGTGCTCCTTGCCC
>JASANP010001002.1:0-43148 GCA_030849625.1 Wallacemonas sp. TrypX
CTGCCCAACAGCGTGGGCTGGCGAGTGGGGAACCGGTGGCGTTGCGGAACCACTGTGGCGAGACAGAGCGCGTCGGGCCCAAGCCTCTTTGCTTGCCCGCTCCGTCACCAACGACGGGACAATGATGATAACGCAGTGATTTCGGGAGAAGGGGAGACGCTCGTAAAAAAAAAAAAGACCCGGCCCACAAACGGCCGGAGAAAAGAAAAAAAGGAAGACATCGGAGGCCTGCAAGGACGGCGAAGTGTGTGTTCTGTCGTGCATCAACGAAGAAAGGGGAACATGTGCCACACGCCAACTGTCGCACAAAGGACAAAGAAAATTAGTGGGAGAAAGGAAAAAGAAGCTAGAGGAGTCACTGTAGGGGTGTACGTTAAAGCCTGTGGCGAGGCCGTACGTGTTGCAGGCGCATATTGTCAGTGGCGGCAGCGAGAGGGCCGCGCAAACCACTGAAAGCAGAATCGCGTGAAAGCAAAAAGAAATCAACAGAGGGAAAAAAAAAAGAGTGAAGGAGGCATGCCGTAAGCGCAGTGCAACTCTCTCTGTGGTGAAAGTATGGGAGAGAGGAGTCCGTTCGGCAACCGACGCTCAGTGGGCAGCGGCAAATGTGTGCGCTCTGTGCAGCGGATGCAGTTTGTGAGAGAGCAACTAGTGAATGTGAAACGCGCCGGCCGGGAAAGAAAAAGGCAGAGAAGATGAAAGACGTCAACAGAAGAAGAGAAGTGAACCAAAATAAAATAAAAGCACGGCAGCAGCAAATGAAGCAAGTCAACCGTCTCTGCTTCTCAGCGAAACGGGTTGTCTTGAACGAAGGCCAGCGACACGACAGTGAGCACCAAGGTGGACAAAGAGAAAAAGAAAGGGCGTCGCAGAGCGCACTCGCTGACCCTTGCCGATGGTCTTTCTTCTTACTGCGATGAGTCAAACAGATGTGCTTGCGGTCGGGAAAGGAGCAATGCACACACACGCACACGCTGACGTTGACATAGCGGACAGAACACGTTGTGGGCGCGGGCCAACGTTGCCGGTAGCCAGGACTCGTGCCACAGCAACGAGTCGCTCATCCGGTTGGAAAGTATGGTGCGTCCGACGTGCCTGCTCCTCAGACGCTTCTACGCGCCTGAATTGGAGCACGAGCTCTTCTTGAGCGCGTAGAGTGAGGCGGTTCCGGTCCAGTGGCGTCAGCACTGCCTGTTCTTCGTTTTTCTTTTTCTTTTTACAGGGCGAACAATGGCATCTGCAGAAGCTGCGCGGCGGATGGACGGTCTGCCGCCGCCTCGCGCAGGCATTCGCGGGCAAACAAGGCGTCCATTTCATCGAGGTTCGTCGGTACGATAGGTCTGGCCAAGTAAGACCCGATCTGGTACACGAGCAACGTCGGGGCGAGGCAGAGCTTGTCATCTGCGTACGGCAGCTGCCCTGTGAGGAGCTGCAGGAACATGATGCCGCAGCTCCAGATATCACTCTTCTTCACCGGCTTGCCTTGGGCCGCCTCAGGCGCCAGATAGACGGGTGTGCCACACACGCGCCCCACGGAATCTTTGCGAGCCAGTTCCTGGATCGACGCAGAGGCGCCGAAGTCGGATATCTTGCACGACCCTGACAGCGTGAGCAGGACGTTCTGCGGTTTGACGTCGCGGTGAACAACCCCCATCGAGTGCAGCTTGTTCAGCCCTCGCAACACGTCGCGAATAAACACACGTGCGGTGGAGCTCGGCAGTGTGTGGAAGGCTGAGATCATGTTCTGCAAAGAGCCGGCCATCATGCACTCCATAATGAGCACGATATTGTCTCCCTGGAAGGCGTAGCTGATAAACTCCACTACGTGCGAGTCCTTCACTCGCTGCATGATCATCACTTCAGCCTCGATGTTCTCCAACTCGCTCGTCTCCGCGCCCATTGGTAGGTACTTCACCGCCACCAGCTTGCCGGAATTGACATCCACGCCCATGTACACGGAACCAAAGGAGCCACGACCGAGGAGCCGGCCACTGCGCAAGTACGTATTTCCGTTCTTGGCGCAAATTTCCGGTGGCAGGGTCTCCTTTGTGTGGGAGCCGCTCGCCTGCAGAGTTTGTACGGTGCCGTCGAGGGTGAAGGAGACCGACTGTATGAGAGACTGCTGCACGGCAAGGGCGCTGTCAGAGTCCCCTGCACCGAGCAGCGTCGCGGCGAAGTCTCTCGAGTGGTCGCCTGACTTTTCCTCGAGACTGTCGCCTTGCCAGATGGAGCCACTGAGTGCGGTCGCCAGTGAAGTCGCTCGGCGTGCCTCCACTTCGCTTGTCGGCAGTGGTGCGGAGTCCGTTGGCGACACGTCGACCACCGTGGACGGCCCCAGTCCGCTCAACGCCGGCAGCGGTGGGGAGTCCACCGCCGTGACGAGTGGAGTAACGACGGACTCGTCCTCCATTGTCCACCGCTCGCCAACGGGGAGCAGCGGCGGCACCTCCGCAGTGAAGTCACTGCTGTGAAGAGGCGTGCTCAGCGGGCCGTGTGTGCTGCTGTTCGGTGCGTTCGGCGACACCGGTGAGCGCGAAGAGTCACCGCTGCCGCTCTTGTGCGCACCGCGCGCCACCGCAGAGGGGAAGGCGCCTCCCAGTGGAGGGACCAGTGTCTGCACTGGGCCGATGGGCGTAATGGGGCTCATCGGCGACGACGCGCGCTGCGGTCGAAGCGGGGCGGACGACGGAAGCGTCGCGCAGCTGGCCATGGGAGTGCCACTGCTGGGTGTGCCGAGCCGTCTCATGTTGTCGTGCAATTCCCGCTTGAAGACCAGCGCGTCATCCACCTCAGCGATTTTCGCCTCCACGTCGTCGATGGTGGGCAGCGGCAGCACGTAGGGCGACGTTGTGGGCGAGATGCACTTGACAGGGGAGGCGAGGTCATCGGTGAGTCGTGACGTCGACTGCGGCTGTGTGTCGAACGATGCCACGCCGGCAAGAGCTATCATTTCGTAGTTCACCCAGTGAGGGTACTGCCGGCAGTATGGCCGGGGAACCGTCGTGGGGTGCCCAGCAAAGTGGCGGCTCAGCTGCTCAAGGCGAAACATGAGCCGCTGCTCGTAGCTCTTTGTCGGTGGTGGCATGGCTTGCAAGGCGCGCATCGCCTCGTCAAAGCGGTTGTCGCGGAAAAGTGAGAAGGCCTTTGTATACTCAATAGCAAAAGTGGAGTGGGCCGGGGTGCCCGGAGTGTGTGCGTTCGGCATCGTCGACTGCGCCGGTCGGCGACCGCACAGATCAAAGAGGATGAGGTGGTTCGAGTTACCGAGCAGACGAATGACGTCCACAACCGCAAACTCGTAGAGCGAGGAGAGGCTCTGTTTGACAGGCTCAGACACGACCACGCTCAGCATGCTTTGCGGTGCAGCGTAGTCCGCAAGAGTGACGGCCTGCTGCGGTGCCTCGCCGAACGCGGTGGCGAAGGCCTCCTTGGAGTCATCAACGTTACCAAAGACAAAGTTGCCCTGATGAAGCACGATACCCACCTGAAGTCCCTTCTTTCGGTGCTCAGCGAAGGCGGCGGCCATGTCACACGCGCAGGCCGCGGCCCGTGCGGCGTGATTTGGGCAGCTGTCGAAGGCGTTCCACACCGCACCAAGGCAGTCGCCCGTGCGGTAGAAGATCGAGCCTCGATGGCGGCGAATGCAGTGCAGTAGGAAGGCCATGATGACCTGGTGGTTGCGCGCTGTGACGCTGTAGTTGAACAGGTACGCGCTGTCCACGCCACCAATGCGCACAGCGAGGATAGTGGCCCCGTCGTCGCGGTTGATGTTCATGAGCATGTGACGGCCTTGTGGTTGAGCCAAGCCGCGCACAAGCGTCGCCGAGAAGGCACCGCTGCCGCCAAGGTCCACGCCAGCGCTCATGCTCACGCTCTCGCCAAAGTTGCCCGAGTGCTCGGCAAACGGCCGCTCACCGGCGTAAATGGGAACACCTACATTGCTCTCGACGTCCCTCCCGCCACCTGAGAGTGGCAGCGAGGCGAACGTCGCCATTTCAACCGACCGCGACGTCACGACATCCTCGTGCAGGCCCTCTACGCGCTCGCCGAAGGTTGCCCGCCGTGTGCCGTACTCCTCCTGTCGTTCTTCCATCTCCACGGCATCGGAGAGCACGGCGAGGACACTGTTAGGGCCAAGTTCGTCGTGTGAGTGGTCATCTCTGAGAAGCTCCAAAGGGGAGCCAGGCGAATGGGAGTCGAGCTCATCGGAGTCACCGGTCTCGACGTCGTAATCCTCAAACACGTTCAGGCGCTGCCGCGACAGTTCTTCGGCAATACCACGCAGAACGTGCAGCGGAACGTACTTTTTATTCACTCTGAAGCAGATGCCCAGCACGTGCACAGAGCGGACCAGGGCGGTCATGTCGCCGATCCAAATGCGGTGCGTGAAGCGCTCGACCGTTTTTTTGAAGTCGCGTCCGCTTCCGGTCCACACCGATGATGCGCAAGATCTGGTAGCGGAGGAAGTGCACAGGCGTGCTTATGCTGAAGTAGGCCAACACCAGCAGCAGAGAGAAGACAATCACCGCGGCGATGCTCACTGCGGCGACGATAGTGACACCTGATCTGCCGTTCGCCCGCACCGAGTAACGTGCCATCATGTAAATGCTGGTGGGGTTGTCGGCGGTGCAAACCGTCGCGGTTTGATGGGAGCAGACCACACCGCACTGCACCGTCTTGGACAGTAGACCCCACACACTGTGGAACTCCATGTAGGGAGGAGGGACCACAGAGGTGATGCTCTGCACCTGTTCGTCGCCGCTGGGCGTCTCCGCGTTGCTGGTGTTCAAATTCAGCTCGAGTGGACGTAGAACCTTCTGCCACATGTAGGCGTTGGAGTGTGCGCACAGATCGGTGAACTCGCCAAGTAGCTTAACCGTGGTCGGTGAGTGAGCCCCTGCCGTGTAGTTCTGGGTCTGGTCATCCAGCGTGCGCACAGCCACGTCCAGCGTACCCGGCTCTGCGACTCGCAACGAGCGCGGGAGGACCACAGCTGTGTATACATCCTGCATGGTCGCCGAGCTGTACTGGGCGATGGCATTGGAAAGCAGAAACTGGCCGATAGTCTGGCGCTTCATGAAGACGGAGATCGTGCTCTGCCCCTCCGGGCTCTCACCTGGCAACACGACGGAGCGATACGCTGCGATGACGTCGTCTGAATAGATGACCAGGCGCGGCCCGTCTGTCGAGACGATGTTGTCATGAGGGACGTTGTCGTATATGGGCAACTCCATCTCCCCGCTGCAGGTCACGCGACGGACAAACGCACCCGTGCCGTTGTAGAGGTTCACAGCAATTGGCGCGCCGAAGATGCGTGAACACAGGTCGTGCGCGGCCGTCTGCAGGGACTCCGAAGTCACCCCGCTTTCGTTCACCAGCATGACACGGAAAGCCAGTTCGTAAAAATATCGCAGCTCGGAGACCAACATCTCTGCATTGTTGGCGAGTGATGAGACCTTTGTTTGAACAGCCTCGCGGCCGGTTTCCTTGAGTGTGCCGTTGGTCATGTAAGTGATCTGGATGAAGAGCATGATGAAGAGACCAATGACAATGCAAATCATCGCATACAAAATCCACGTCAGCCGCAGTCCGTGCACATCCGAAGCCTTCTTCAGGACGTTCTCGAGGCCGACCGGGACGCCTTCCCTGTCGCCGTCGCCCTTCCCCTCCATGGCGCCGGTAGGGTCATCGTTGGACGTGCTAGAGCAGTTCCCCGGCGCATCCTTGGCTGACTCGTGGCCGTGCGTGGAGTGGCGCCGACCACCACCGTCCAAAGACGCCTCTGCTGGCTCGTCGTGGGCCATGCGCGCGGTGGCGTCTGGCGAGAGCGGGCCGTCGTCAGACCCGCTGATACGCCGCAGGTCAGTGGCGTTGGTGGCCCCGGCAGCCGCTGCGGCAGCCAGGAAGGAAGGTGTGTTGCTAGAGCCACGCTGTGTGCGGCGAAACAAGCCGAAAGACGTGCCACGCTTGCGAGTTGGGCCCACTGAGCTGTCAGCCGGCCTGCGAGCGGGTGAGGCACCAGGTCGCGCTCTGGAGGCCTCCATGAGGCTTTTGGACGTGAGATCCGCACTGAGCAGTGCCATGGTTGACTGCTGAGCTCTGAACTCTTGCAGAATCGCTGCTGTGTTCGGATCGATCACAAATTCGCTGACGCCACGTGAGAGTGCAAGTGGGGAGCGCGGCATCGTGGTTGTCTGCGGTGCGCGGCGCTGTTCCTCGTTAAAGCTTTGAGAGGCGTCTGCACTAATTGACGTGCCGGTCGAGACGTTAGTCGGAAGCTCAATGCGTAGCGACTCCCTATGTTGCAGCGCAGACGGCGCCGCGGTAGGGATGATGTGACGCGGTGTGGAGTCGGTGAAATCGCTGGAGCCCATGCTCATTCGCGGCTGTGTCTCAGGGGCGCTAAACACGCTACTGCTACTGCTGATGCTGCCGCTGTGCTCATGCTCATCCGTGTCGCCTACACGGTTGCGCGTCTGGCGCGACGACGCACCTGACGTTGGCGGCCGAGAGTTCATGGTCAAAATGAACGTGCTATCGCCTTGAGTAATTGATTGTGGTGCCGCGGAGGTTGACGTCAAGCACAAGCAGCCACGTCAAGAACAAAGAAGACGCCTTTGCGCTTCCCCTTGTGAACACGCCAGACGGGTAGGTCAGTCGTACGGTGCCCTGCGGTGGGAAAGAGAGAGCCGTGATGATACTGCACGGATCACGACGTAGCCACGCAAGTGCTGTGAGCCGCCGAAAGACAACAACAAAAAAAAAAGAGAAAGAAAAAAAGCGAAAAAAAGCAAACCTAAGAAAACAAGAATCGAGGCGCTCCTAAGCACACCTAAAAAAACGAAGTACGAACAAGTTCACCCGGTGACTGGGTCGCAATTCACAAAACGTAGCGACGGCTGCGACAGCGCTGCGACACAGCAGCCACAAGAGAATGAGGGTGGGGCGGCGGCAAAATCCGCAAACTGCTGATCTCAAGAAAACTAAAGAGGAACGGAAAGGGGGAAAAAAGTCGGTTGATCAGCTGCCGCTTGTGCTATTGGGGATGGAGCGTGCGAATTGCCCCAGAGTGTTCAGCGAAGCTCAGCGGCAGGTGCGGACCAGCTGACACCACGCACACAAAATGGCGTTTGGGAGAACGACCGAATAAGAGAAGATGCAGAAGAGAGAGAGAGAGGGAGGGAAGGGGGAAGGTTTGACAGCAGCGAAGGCCTGAGTGGGTGGCGCTTGGGAGGATGGGGGGTTCGTCGGGCGCGGAGGCGCACAACAACGATCGTGGCTGGCTCGCTGGGCCACACCCCCGCGCGTGCGAAGAGTGACAGGACTGCAGCTGCGCTGGCAAGACAATGAATAGGCTCACCACTGAGCCGAGGCACCACTGCTCACTCACGGAGCGCGTCAACAGGTCAGGGGCCTGCGTCGGCTCCCACATGCAGGAGGGCGCTTTCGTTCTCATGTTTGATGTGACGTTCAATTCGTCGCTTTCACGTGTGCTTGGCAAGGGTGGATTTTGACGGCGGCGCCACACACACGCACATCGCTGAGGCGAAAGCGAACGACGGTTCTCTCTCAATCCTCTATTTTGGATTGTTCCTCCGCAGTGTGAGGATTGCCCACGTGGCACCAACATGTGCGCCTTCACAGGCACATGATTGGGAATCTATCAGTGTATGTACGAATGTATGTGTGCATGTGTGCAGAAGCCGAGAGCCAACACAGTAGGGTTGTCTTGCGGGTTGGCGACAACCAAGGATACAGCCGAACGAGGAGTACGTTCTGCGGTGCACGCTCACAACATCTCGCTGTTCCTTGGTTTGCCGTTGCCGGTCAGTGACTCGGTGAGCAAGCCGTTTGACCACGAACAGTAAGGACACAAGGAAGGTGCTCCACAAAACGCGGGTGGCTAGTTCTTCTTTTTCCTACCTGCAGCCGATTTTTTGCGAGCCTGCTTACGCGTTGAGGTGAAGCTCGTTGAGCGTGGGTACTTGCGAAGAGGTGGCACTGGTTGGGAGAGCGTCGCGACCGCCGTGGCAGGAAAATGCCGGCGCAGATAGTCGTTGAGGCAGTTCTGCAATGCAGTGAATGTGCGATACTTGTGGGGAAGCTCGGTGAGATCGGGGACCTGTGCCACAGCGCGTTGTCTCTCGGCGGCGAGCTCCGCATCCGTGGGGGCGGGTGCCTGCTTCAAGCGCAGAGAACGCTCCGCAACGACAGCGCGCTGCGCTTTTGTGGCGTCCGTCACGTAGTTGAGGAAGTTGGAAATAAACGAAGAGAGCACATAGTCTGCCTCCGTCAAGTTCTTGTACTGCCTAAGAAACGCGTGATCGCTTTCCTCCGGTTTCGCGACGCGGTCGAGCTTCTGTTCGAACGCCGAGGTGAAGCCAATGTCCACAATGGACGGGAAGGTGGACTTGGCGGTGTCGACGAGCAGCCGTCCGACCTCCGTCGTCTCGCAGCGCCCATTGTTCACAGTAATGTAGTTCCGCGAGAGAAGCGTCTTGACGATCATGGGGTACGTGCTCGGACGGCCGACGCCGTTGCGTTTAAGCTCTTCAATCAAGCTACCTTCGGAGAATCGCATTGGTGGCACGGGCTTCTTTTCTTCGACCACGCCAGCGTCAAGGCGCATGGGTTTCTTGCCTAGCGAAGACGCGAGCCCCTTCAATGCTGAGAACTCTGCTTCCGAGACGCTGGGCACTACCTCCAGTCCCTCCTCAAGCGCCACGGCGTCCAAGTCCGACTCGGCACTAAGACGGCTGTTCTTGTTTTTGAAAGCGGCGCCCCACCCTATCGTGGCGATGCGCTTGCCGGCTAGTTTGAAGCCAAGAGCTGCGCTGCTCTGAGCTGGCCGGCACTCGACCTCCACGGTCACCTTCTCCGTCCGCATCGGCACCATGAACGCCGCCAACGTTTGACGACGGATGAGGTCGTACACCTCCTTCGTCTGCGCGGAGACAGCGCCAAGGGAGTCCTTCGTGACGAGCACGTCAGTCGGGCGAATGGCCTCGTGGGCATCCTCGACATTGCCCTCGCGCGGGCTGCTGTCATCGGCTTTCTTGGACTTGCGGCGTCGACCGGCTGCGCCTGCTTTGGTCTCGTCGGTCGCCCCATTGCGCGCGTCGAGGCGGTAAACGGCGGACTTGCCGTGCTCGCGCTCCACAGCGGCGTAAATGCGCTCGAGGGCCGATTCGTCGACGCGGGTGCTGTCCGTTCGCGGGTAGGTGATGAAGCCCATTTGGAAGAGGTCCTGCAGGGAGGAGCTGACAACCTCGCTACTGAGATGCAGCTGGCGGTTTGCCTTGGAAATGATTGAGGCCATCGTGAACGGCTTCGGTGGGTCCGCCACATTGGCGTTCACCACGCACGAGTCGACGCGAAAGTCCTGGGCCGTTTCCAGCTGCCATTGGTTGACCATGGACTGCACCGTGTCGCGGTTTGCCCAGTCCTTGGCCTGAATGGTGTCCACGTCAAGGGGCACCACCTCCACCAACTGCGTGAACTCAGTCTTCATCGGGCCGGGAAACGTGCAGAGACTACGGACACTGTAGGACAGCTGGTGATCTGCGAGGTACTTCTCGATTTTCTTTTCGCGCTCCTCGACGAGAATCAGCGCGGGGGTCTGCACGCGGCCGATGGAACGCATTTGTGGGTTGGCGTGGCGCACGACGGAGCTACCGAGGAAGCCAAACACGCGATCCATCGCGTGGCGTGCCTCGGCAGCGTTGGCGAGGTCAAGGTCGAATGCTCGGCGGCGGTCACGCATAGCCGAGCGAACGCCGTCCTCGGTGATGCTGTGCACATACGCACGGGTGAAGGGGACGTCCATCTTGGGAAACATCCGCTTGAGCAGGTTGAGGGCGTGCACCGCGATGAGCTCGCCTTCCCGATCAGGGTCGGTCGCGATGATGATTTCCGAGATGTGGTCGGCCTTTTCCTTCACGTAGTGGGAAAGCGTTTCTTGGATGCGGCGCCCAGGCAAGATCTCCCACTCCAGGGCGAAAGAGGCGAGCATGCCGTTCGCTGGGAAGTCCTGTGGCGGACGGGCTGTGATTGTCTGCGGCGACCACGATAGTTCCTTTAGCGACATGAAGTGGCCCGTGGTGGCCATCGCCATGGCCCTCTCAGGGCCCGCGCTGATCTCCTCCAGAGCGACATTGCCAAAGGACCAGTCAGAGACTACCTTGGGGTCGCTCAAAAGGCCTTCCACCTTGATCACTTTGTTGGGTGACTCGACAATCACGAGTTTCTCGAGTCGGCAGAGGGTACGACGGAGCATGGCGGCACAGGGACGCGAAAATGGGGGTTCTGCTTTTCGTACCGTCAGCAACGTCGAGGGGGGGGAGAGACGGGGAGAAGGGGAGAAGGGGAAGTCACGCGTTCGCGCGTCGACCTTGGGCCTTGGCAGTGGAAGACAATCCCTCTTTGATCGCGACTAGTCAGCTGGAAGGAGAAGGAGAGAGAAGCGATGAGGAGGAAAGCAACCGTGGCGTGCTGGTCCAACTGCGTGGAGCAAACCGAGTCTGTGAGTCGCACCACAGGAAAGAGACGCGCAGCCAGCTGCAGCAACCATAGGGTCGCTGTGGTTACCGCGGATTTTCAGGCTGGCGCGGCCATTCACATTGGGCAACCAACACCGGTGCCTGCACATGTGTGAAAAGGAAAAACGTCGAGATGCGCACGCCCTTCGCATTCTGTCAACGCCGAAAGAGGGAGAGAGCGGCAAACGGAAGACCTGCGTTGATGTTTTTTTTTGTTGTTGTTGTTGCTCTGTTATCGACAACAGCTGCTAGCTGGTCAAGTGCGTGGATGTATAGCCACGTGAGAGAGTTGAAATACGTTACATGATGATGGAGGGCAAGGGTTGCTCTTACACGGCAGCGTGCTGTGTGCCCATTTATGTGCGCGTGCACACGTGGATGGGGTCCCTTGAGTGGTGGGAAGTGAAGGGCAGGAAAAAAAAGAAGAAAGAAAAGAAGCCACACAAACGCAAAGCCATCGCGCACGAATCGCAGTGCCTCGCGTCACGTGTACGGCAACCGCTCCTTGTTCACGGCGTACACGTCGACCACGCTGTCAGCAAAGACAATGAGCTTGAAATCCGCGTTCTGTTCTGTGGCGACCGTGCTCGGGACCAGCAGATGCGGTCTGTCATGCGTGACTTCAAGGTCCAAGTGCAGCACGACCTCCATGTTCTTTGTAGGGCCCGCGTGGCGAATGGTGGTGAGTTCTTGGTCGAAAGCGACCTGCTCTAGCTCCACAGCGATTCGTCCGTCAGGGTTGACGATCGGGGGTGGAAGCGCTCGCTTTTCGCTGCCGTGCCGCTTCATGATTGGTTTCTCAGGCCCGCGTGGGTACTGGACGAGCAGAGCTACCGCCCTCGTGCGTCGGATGGTTGTGATGCCGAAGAAGGGGTTGTTGATCCAGCTGGGGCACGTTGCGCGGCTGCCACCCGCGGTCAGACCCAGCTCCCACGAGCCGTCGAGCAACGTGGTGGATTTCCACTCTAGAACAGGCTGCACAAGCATCTCAGGCGCTGAGTAGCACGCAAGCTCCAGATCGAGTTCCTTGTAAGGCAGCAAGCCGTACACGACGAGGATAAGCGGCTCACGGTGGCCCACGAGATCTACGTCCAGTTCCAACTCCACATGGCCGCTGCCTTCCGCTGACGGTGCCACCACATCCTCGGCGTGGTACTCCACGCGGCGGCGACGGCCTTCGCCGTAGCGCATATCCGCGCGCAGCAGAAGCATGCCGAATTCCGACTCCGCGTCGCGCGGATTTGCGTTGGACAGCACCAATCGCACGTGACCCTCGCGCTGCACAGGGAAATCGAGCACGTACTGCGGGCTGTAGCGCCACGAGGGGAAGCGCGGGGAACCACCCACGTTGCCGTCCTCTGTACGCAGACAGATTTGGTGCCACTGCCTCTGCCAGTCCAGCCGCGGCTCCACCGCCGCGAGCGCGACTTTGCGGTTGCACGCCACGCGCAGCTCGTACTCGCCGATTGCGCCGGGATGATCCGCGTACGGCACAATGACATACGGCATGCCGCGACGCGCACGCATTCCCCGCAGCGCCAGCGTCACCCCCACAGTGTGAGCGTCCTGCGTGGCGACCTCGTGGTGCACGAGGGTGTCTTCGTCAAAGTGCAGAAAGCTCGTGCAGTGCTGGGTGGTGTGAATGGTGAAGCCAACTTGTGACGCGAGGGTGCCGTTGTGTGTGGGCGGTGCGAGGCGGACGAGCGTCACCGTGGCCGTGATGTTCTCGCTAGGGAATAGAAAGAACTGTGGGTTGTCGCACCATGTGGGGCACGACGGCGGACCTCCTGCAGTGCGTCCGTGCCACGCCCCTCGGACAGTTACGACATGGTCACTGTCCACCACGTCCGTCGCCGCCGTGCCGTAGGGTGACAGGCACGTGACGGAGAGAGTGAAGGCTGTGTTGCCGTCTGACGGTTGCGCCTTGAATGGCATAATGGTAAAGGTCTGCGGAGCCGCGCTGGGTCGCACGAGCAGCCGCCTATAGAGGTCACGCGTCTTGGCGGGGTCGGCCTTGAGCGCCACCTGCTCATCCGTGAATGACTGCACGTAGCGAGTGTTGTCGTCTGTCTTCAGCACGACAAAGCCGAGTGGATACCGGTACGTGGCCGTCGCGCCAGCCTCCCTGGTGACTGACATGCGCGCGTCGGACTGGTGTAGCCCAATGAGCACCTCCACCGGTGCCGTAGCTTCGTCCTCGCTGGCAGTCACCGTCAAGCTGAACTGCGGGTTTGTGCAGCCGCGGTCGGTGAGGCTGCCAACGGGCGGCGCAAAATCTCCGCTGTGGAGAGAGGGGACGTAGTTGTCCTCGACAGTCAGCATGTCAGAGAAGTAGTACAGCACCTCGTCGAAGGTCATCCAAATCTCGGACTGGGAGTGCTTGTACTCAAGGAGATTAAGCAATGTGTCGGTCCAGTGGTTGCTGTGCGGTGCCCACTTGCCCTTCCACTGCGTCTCAGAGGCACCCTGCCAGTTGCGCACCTTGACCAGTCGCTGTCCCTCGATGAAGCGTGCGTCAACGACGCCGTACAAATGGTCAGGGAGGATCCCAGCCGCTCTCCTCTCGTTCGCCGACGGGCTGTCACTTCGCAGCACCAAGGCGTGGAGCACACTGCGGTTGACACTGCGTTTCAGCTCCATCCAAATGTCGTGGCGGTCGTCCTGGGTAAGCGTACTGGTGACGGCGGTGGTGCGAAGAGCGCGGTGCGTGCAGAGACCGCCTGAAACATCCACCAACCCTTGCATGAACAGCGTCAGCAGAGTCAGCTCGGGGGTCGTCTTGGGCTCAACGGCCTCGTAGCAGCGGTGCAGTTTGGCGTACGCTTTTTCCACGAGAGGGTAGAAAAAATCCCGCTCGTGCACGGAGTGACCCAGGCAGAGGGCACCCGCGGAATCCACGGGAAAGTAGTCATCCACTGTCACGTTGATCCATGCGTGATTTTTGAAGAAGCGAACTTGGGCGAAACCCGCATCCGCGTCGTAGTGCGCGAAGAGCCGGTTCACCCAGTGCGGCTTGGCCGCCACGGCCTGCACGACGGAGGCAAACCATTGGCGGCGACCTCGTGGTACTGGCGGGCTGACCTCGCCGAAGCGAAGGCACTCCACGTCCTCGCCACGCTCAGCGCACACCTCAGACGCGCGCTTCCACGTGTACTCGCGAGGGAAGTCCGTTGGCAGAGGCGCCAGGGGATCCAACAACAGCGAGGATGTGCCCCGGGGGAAGTCGCGATCGACAAATTTGGCGCCAGAGGAAAGGTAGTGCCGTAGAATATCCATGCGCACCATCGCCGTCTCGGGGGTCTCGCTCAGGAGGCGGCGGCGCACTGAGCTGCCCCTCGCACCGGCCTCCCTCGCCGTCGAGAGAGTGGCAGAGCGCTGCTGGTTTTCGCGCGCGTACTGATTCAACTGTGCCTGGCGCTCACGCAGTGCAAGGGCATCAATGCCAGTGATTACGAACGGCGCGTCGCCGAAGACGTGCAAGTCAAAGGCCGCCAGTGATCCAGGGTGCCTGGTCATGGGGACAGCGTAGAGGCGATCAGTGGACACCAAACGATCGTGTCCAAGCTCAAGCTGAGCCTCCGCCGTGGAGAAGAGCGACGTCCGCACTTCGGTGAAGGCAGGGGCGTCTTCAAGCACTGCGCTCACACACACCTCCACGTCACGCGCCCTGTGCTGCAGAAGAAACGCCTTCTCCTCAAGTAGGCGCTTCGCCACGTCAGGGTCCAGCTTGATGTTGCCGCTGTCGTCGTCCGTTTCGTGTGTCTCTTCCCCCGACGCGCACAACTCGGAGCTATTGCCGACTTGACGTGCCCCGCTGTGGGGCTCAACGTAGAGGCCGAGGAGTTGTGGAGCGGCGTTGGGGTCGAATATGATCTCAGCTGCCGGATTATTCTTCCACGATTTGGACGTGCTTCGGCAGCCGCCACACATCTGCTCATCCCAGCATCCTCGCACGACACGGTGGTGCCAGCCGTGTGGAAATGCCGACGCCGTGCACTCCGTAGGCCACGAGCAGAACACCGTCAACGTGTACGGTCCAAGCTCCTGCGCTGTCTTTGCGCTGGGCACCACGTAGAGATCGAGGGTGGCGTAAGGGACGGTGAACTTGGCGAAGAGCAAGCCGGTGCGACGGTGCGGAAGTGACAACACGGACACTTCATTCGTGTGCACAAGTGGGGGCTTTGCACCGTCGTGGAGATCGGGAAGAACGACATCCACGCCTACTGCGCGTGCGTCCTCCACGTCAGGATCCGTATGCTTCGCAAGCTGAACGCACACAGTCACCATGGTATCGTCGCTCGGCAGCACGTCCGCCACGGCCGAGCGCGTCAGATGGAACATGGTGTTGCGTCGCCATGTGTGGAGTTCAGGTGCGCCACCGGCGTTGTCCGCCGACCACTCTCCATGCAGCTCGTGTGTCACCCAGTCGTATTGTTCATCGAGCATAGCCATCGTGACCCAGCCTTCCTCGAGCGCTGGGGTGTCGTTCAGCATAGTGGCCGACAAGGTGAAAGACATCGGCGTGCCGGGGCGGAACGTGTAAGGCATCACCACATAATGCTCGTCTGCCTCCAACTCCACCTCCACGGTGCAGTAAGCGCTGTCCACGTTGCTCTCCGCCACCACTGTTGTCGGCTCGAGCTCGACCACGCGTCGCACCCCGTCATGGCGCATCACCACGAACCCCGCCTGGAGTGCCGAGGCCTCAGAGGTGGCGGTCATGGTGAAGGCGACCAGCGAGGACCGGGAAGCGTGCACACGGTACTGAGGGTTCTTCCACCACGTGGTGAAGCTCAGGTACCCGCCGGAGTTGTCGCGGTTCCCCATGACGTCTTCGACCACCGTGCGGTACGAAGCTCGCTGGGCGCGGTTGGCGGCAATCACCGCGTCCATCGCCGCGTCCTCAGCCGCGCGCTGCTCTTGTCTCCGCTGGTTTTCCAAACATAGCGACTGTACGATTCCGAGGGAGGCAGGCAGAAAGTCGTTGTCGCTCAGGTCCACCGAAACGATGGAGGGGTTGAGTTCGAGAAGCTTTACGACGTGGTCAAGGCTGCCTTCGTGCAAGCAGTTTCCGCTGAGGTTCACCCTGCAAATGCGCGGATGAAGTGCCAAGCAGTACACGAGGTGGTCTAACTGCTCGTGCTCGAGCATGTTGTTGCTCACATCGAGCGACGTCACCGTCTTTGTATTCTTCACAAGGTCGAGAACAGGGATTATGCCCTTCTTGCCCAAGTAATTGGCCGATACATTTACATCAGTCAGGTCGCGATTTCCTACGCGTTTCAGGTACGCACTGAACTCACTATTCGGGTGGCACCCCAGTCGACGACAATAGTAGTCATACAGCTCTGTGAGTGGTGCCATCGTCTTGCCTGTTCGACAGGCAATGGTGTGTGTGCGTCTGTGTGTACGGAAGGGAGGAGACTATTGAATGGTTAGCTCGTTCTTCTTTGCAACGTCCTCTAACGTGGGTGCCGCAGATGGCCGCAGCTTCTTCTCGTTCTCTCACGGTTGGCTCTGGCGAATACGCTCGTGACGGCACAACCAAACAAGCGAAACTGAAGCGAGAGTGGGAAATAGCACGCGCATGAGGGGAGATGGGTGAGGGGGTGGAGGGGATCAAGGGGTTGTGTGAAAAAAAAAAACCGCGTTTTCACAAATCTGATGAACGTTGACTTGGGAAAGCACGACCATGAGCGGCGCCCTGTGAGATTGTGATAGCACCCTCAGGAGGCGACACGGAGGGAAGTTGCCAGATTGTCACCACGTGGCCCGCCTCATGCACACTGCAACCGCAGGGTACTCCCGACTTTTCAGCGAGTGTGTGCGTGTGTGTCGCCGTGTTGGTGCCACTGCTCGACTTTTTCGTTGTGTCTGTTTGGATCTTGTATTGTGACGATCGGTTTTCTTCGTGTGGTATCCACTGCAACTTCAAATGAAAACCCAGTTTGGGATGCTACTTGGATGACGTCGACGCGCCATCCACCTTCAAGAGGTCATCCCACTCCTGGTTTTCCTTTTGTGCCTTTTTCACTCTCTTCGCCTTCATGGCTTGACGTATTTCGGCAAAGTCGGACCAGTTGAAGATGGGTGCGTTGTCTCCGTACACCATCATGCGGCGGTAGTGGTGAAAGCCACCGTACGTGAGGAAGCCAACACCCATGAGAGGGTAGTACCACGAGATGCGGCGAAGCGTGAGCATGCTAAGACCGATGCACAGGCTCAGCCCGTAGCCAAGGAAGTGCCCCGCGAGGGGGGTCGACGAGGTGGCAATGACGCTCGCCACCGCAAAGTAGCCTCCGCTGAAACAGCAGAAGGGAATTGTCAGCATCGCCGTTGCGCGAATGCCATTGTACGACATGGTGAGGTACTTTGGCGCGATGAACTCCTCCGGGAAACGTTGAGTGAGAGCCATGAGAACCATATTTGTTAGGCCGGCGTAGAAGGAAGGCTGTGCGAGCACTGTGGTGTTCATTGTGCGGCGATCCAGGCTTGATTGAAACACCTTCACCTCCTCGCGCCGCACACCGCCGCCGCCGTTGGCCTGGGTCTGTAGAGCCATCTTCAGCACAAAAACGGAGAGGCGGAACTGAAATAGGCAGTTCGTAACAAAATCCAGCAAAGATGGAGAGGAGTGGTTGTGGAAGGGGGCGCTGTGCCGTCGACGCTGCGGGGCACTGACGCGTGCACAACCGTCAAGCGGTGTTGACACGAAAGAAAGGAAGAAAGCAGCAAGAATGAAAAGCGTCAACGCAAGCAGACGCTTTACTCGTTGCAAGTCGACACGACAGGGCGTACCAAGAGTGGTTGTGACCGCGGTTTCAGGAGGACAGCCCACCTTTGTGGAACAGTAGACGAAGGACAGTGGCGGCACTTTGTCGTTGGGGCTGGAATGACACAAACGAACGGACAACAGGGAGAGGGAAAAAAGGAAGAATGAAGGCGAGAGTGAAAACTGTGTATAAAGAACGGCGCTGTACACACGAGGGTGTGGCGCACGCGTGCACGGCTATAAGTGCTGCGTAAAGGTGACTGAGTGCGATTGTGCGTGCTAACTGATGTCCACGTCGCGGCAGCTGTAGCCGTTGTAAAGAAGACCGCGAAAGTTGTACGACGCTACGGCGGGCTGCACTTGGTTGTCTTTCGTGATGGCCCGGATGCACACGTTGAAGCGCTGTGCGCCGTCCTCGAGTTCCTGCGGCTTCGCCACAATGTCCTCCAACGGCACGGCGGCAGACACTTGACGCCACGCCCAGTCGCGCCGCTCTGGCAGATCGCCGGCGGTTTCGTCAATGCCAGCCGCCGCAGGAGGTTGCACCAGCTTCGCGTCCTTCTCGAATGTGCGACCGCCATCAAAGCTCATCTCCACACGCTGGATGCCAGAGCCACCTCCGCCGAGTGCATATGCCTTGAGGGCGATGGCGTCCGCAGACGGATCGTACGCCACGTCTGTGATACTGCTTTGCACAGGCATGTAATAGACGCTCTCGTATGCCGGGTCCGGACGGGTCTCCCACGACGGGAAGTTCTTGTAGTCGTTTTGTTGCCAGACGGACTGGGCCTCGAAAGGCTGCACCGTCACACGCTGCAAGAACTTGCAGTTGCGAACCCCAACGGTACCTGGGACAATGGCACGGAGGGGGTAGCCGTGATCGGGGGGCAGCGGCTCACCGTTCATCTCGAATGCCACAAGCACGTCCGCGTCCTCGCGCATGGCCATCTTGTACGGGATACTGACACGGAAATGGCCAGCGGCATCGTGGTCAGCGCCTTCGAACTGGACGTGGTGCTTGCCGGGGTCGGCAAGCGGCGCCTCTTGACACGCGGCGATGACGTCACGCAGCCATACGCCCGTCCACCGAGCTGTGCCGATAGCGCCGTTGGTCCAGGCAAGACCCTTGACGCCTTTGCCTGACTCGCCGTCCGCATATTTGGCAGCCATCTCTGTGCGCCGGTTTCCGCCGCATTGCATGGTGTTCACAACGCTGTGGTGCGGAAAGCGGGATTTGAGCTCGTCCACTGTGAAGCACTGTGGTTTGATGCCTTCGCCGTCCACACACATTTCGAAAGAGGAATCGTCCTTGAGTGCCGGGACGGGCATATGCCCGCGCACAAAGAAGAGGTCGTTAGGTGTGATGAACTCGTCGAGGATGCCTTCGGGACTCTCGGCGTTGAAAGGACGGGCGCTCAGCACACGCAGTCCCGGCGAGCGCTTTGGCTCATCCTTCCACATGGCCTCGACGTCCACCTTGACAGGTACGTATCCGGTCAAGTTGCCGATACGATGGCGCTCGAGGATGTCGCGGACGGCATCGTCATCATGAATGGTGAAGATGTTCCACCACTTCTCGATGGATGATCCCGCAGCGAGCATGATGCGCTTCTCGCCGCCGGGGTGCTCCTTCACAAACGCGGTCACGTCATACACGCCATTCTTGTACGTCACCCAGACGCCCCCGTCGCCCTTGACGGAGTTGTGTTTCTCCACCTCCTCCTTGGTGTAGAAGGGCAGTTTCTTGTTGACTCGCCCGGCCTCGTCTTTACTGACGCACATCGCGGTGTGGGGGCTCTCCTCGCGGCGGTACCAAAGCGAGCTGCCCCATGTGACAGCTCCCGCGCCCGCGACGGCGCCGAACAGCCTCGGGAAGGAAAATGCCATCCTCAGTTAGCCGGTTTGTGAGCAAAAGTCGAGCCTCCTTGTTTGTGGGTGTGTGGGAAGCAAGCTCCGAAGTAACTGTGCACTGGACGTTCGTGGCAGAGATAAGAAAGAAGAAAGCGGCAAGGAGCATGACGACAGGGTGAAAGGCTAGGTATGAACGACAACGAGAGAAGAAGTCCCACCTACGCAGGCATGGGGCGGTCGAGTGCCCGCAAGGCTTGGATTTGAGAGGTGTGACAGCGCCTTGCAAGCAAGGTGTTCGTGACATGCCCGTGGTGGTTGCAGTTGCCGGGCGCGACACCCGATCCACAGCGCGAGCTCACCTGAATGTGCGACACCCTGACGTGCGCGTCGGACCGGACTCACAGCAATGTGTGAGTCCACTCGCTTTTGCTTTGTTCGTTTGGCATCGCTGTGATTTGCACGTGTGCCCCTGCATGCCAAGACTAGCGTAGGCTTGGCCACAGTGCGCGGTAGAAACTGCGCGTGTTTGCGTGAAGTCTGTACGCCCACCGGCAGTGCGACTAGAACACTCGGAATTCAAAGTCCATCCTCGGCGGTGGAGCCAGGCCTGCACCGTATTTGCGCACACGCGCACGCTCCCACTCTTTGGAGGACGAGGCATTGCCGATGTTCGTGTTTGTCGCACGTAGCCCCATGGGTGGCTTCGACTTGTTGGTCCTGTCAGACTGCCGCAGACGAGACATGTACAGTCGCTGGTACTGAGGCTCAATCGGTCTCCAGTAGTAACGCAGATCCTTGACATCGATTTGGCGCCCGATCCGGCGACGGCGCATCTTCCCACCAAGCGCGACCCACACCCGAGAGTGTGCAGGACCCATTTCTTTGAAACGCAGCTGCCACACCTGCATGCGGTGCTGCGCACGGTACTCCTGTGGCCTCAACTGAATGCGGCGACCTTTGCGTGTGATCTCCTCGCACCCCGGTTTTGCGAACCGCGGCACGGTGAAGCGGAACATCGTCAGGCAAAAAAAAAAAAACCCTACGGCAACAACTAAAGTCAACTGACAGAGAGAGAGACTAGGGAGATGACAAGTGTGCAGAGGCGAAGCGACCACAGCCCTTCAGTACTGGTTTCTCAAACCGCTGCTTGCCCGTGTAACGGAGTGTGCAGACGGCAGAAACATGTTAACCGCACACGCAAACACGCGCACGGGCAAGGTCGTGTTGCGATGGTGGATGGAGAAAAAAAAAAAGAAATCAGGTGAGAAAGTGAAAAGGGGGCAGTACAGACAGGTGTGAGAGAGGAGGGGAGAGCCGGCCACCACCGCACGTACGTTGGCCGGTAGAAAGTGAGTGCTGTACCCAATTGCCGACGAGTATGTGTGTGTGTGTGTGTGTGTGTGATGGGCCATCACGAGCCACCGCTTGGGGCATGACCGTTTGCTTTAGTGTGGCCACAGAATGGTGTGCAAAGTCGCACAGCGTCTAAACTGGGGGAGAAGCTAGCAAAAAAAAAAAAAGGAAACGACACGCGCATGGGCACGTGAGAAAAAAAAAGGGGTGTCTAAATCTAGCTCTAAATGCGCCGAGTCGTGTCACTGCGGGTGACCGCAGAAATCTTCGCGGACTTGCGGGAAGCGGCACTGCCGTAACGGATTTGCAGGGCTTTGCTGACATTCCACGCATACGACAGCCACACGGTAAAGAAGCTAATAGCAAAACTCAGCACAGTCAAAAACAAAGAAATGCCTTGAAGTACCTCGGACCAGCCAAATCGCCACACCATCCAGATTTCTAGCCATGCCATGGCAAAGTCGTGGACAAAGAAGTTGATGGCGATGGCTAGGCAAGCGATATTTCTCCGCGCCCGCGGCGACATTTCATGGCCCAGGTAGTAGGTCCAATATATGAGTGGCGAAGTTCCGAAGAAGAACACGAGCAGCCCTAAAGCAGCGAACACGAGGTAGGCGTTGACGCCCGCATCTCCAAGCTCCTTTGTGCGAGTGCGTACGTAGATGATCCACGACATCAGGTTGACGAGCAACGTTAACACGTAGAAGAAAAGGTACAGCAGTATCACGCGCGGTCGCGCATGGCGCATACGATACTTGCTCTTGTTAAAGCTAGGCTTCATTGTGAGTTTTCGTGAGACACACACACACACTAGAACAGTAGTGGTAAAGTATGGTCACACACGTTGAACCGCAGAGCAGAAATACGCCTGAGTAAGGCGAAGCTACTGCGCAGTTTCGGGCAAAGCAGCGGTAATGTCACACGCACAACATGCAGCTCACTGTGCGCACAGCCACGAGCGGTGGGTTTGGCTAGACGACGCTCCGCTGTTACCGTGGGCTCTGTCAGAGCGATATGGGCAGTGGTATGTGCGACGACAGGGAGAAGCGGTGTCCAACAAAAGGAAAGAAAGAAGGTGGAGAAAGATGGAGAAAGATGAAGTAGGGCGAACGCGCTCCACAAACGGAAACACACTCGGCCTCCCCAATATGTCTCTTGCGAAACAATACGCATGAGGCACGACGTCGGCCAATGCACTTACCAACAAAAAGTGACGAGCGTTTCGTAGGACACCTGATGACGTGGAGAGACACCTGGCGGGGCGCACAAGCTGAAGAGAACCTCGAGCATTGGAAGAAGTGGCTGCTGCAGCGGGGCGATCTTGACCGGTCAGTGTTCACCGTCCCGTACCGACGGTGTGGAAGGGTCGCTGCATCATTTGTTCGTTTTCTTCCTGCAGGCTTTCCACCAGAACGCCCGCTCATCGTCGATACAGCGCGGGTCGCACAAAAGGGGAAAAAAAAAAGGAGTGCGAAGCCGCGGAAATTGCAAGACAACAACGTCAACAACAAGAGAGAAAAGGGGAGAAAAAAGAGGGAAGCTGATGGCCTTCAATGTTTTTCTTTTCGAATTTTTTTAACGGCGATAGAAAAAAAGAAAACGCTACGCCGCGTCTGATAGGTCACTAACAAATCAGCGCCCATGGACACAAATGCGCGCGAAGTTGTTTCGAGGGACACACACAAAGGGAGACGAGGAGCTACTCGCAAAAAGAGAAAAGCCAGTCACTGATTACGTTCATCAGGGGCGTTCGTGTGGGCACGGGTATGTGGCGAAGAACGAATGAGGGGAAAAGGCGAAACGGGAGTGAGAGAAAAAAACAGATTTGGTCTGGACCCATCGCTCATTACCCATTACCCACAACAGTTGTGCTTCTTCAGCACCGTTTCATTGCTGGTGAAGATGTAAATCGACGGTTGTCTTCCCCGACTGTCTGTGTCGACGACTTGGCCTCACTGACGCGTTCCACATTGTCTTGCCTTTCTTTTGTTTCACTTGCGGAGGTGTGCTCCCGCCGTCGTGAGATTTTGCCTGTCACGTGACCATCTAAGCCAGGCTGTTATTTGCGCGAGTCACATCATGATGCTTCGCCGGAGGCAGATGCGGCTGCGGCAGCCTCCAGGTTCGCATGGTAGTAGGTGCGGTTGTAGCGCTGCTTCACCACCGCACAGAGTGCGACCGCGATGGTCATGCCTGCGGAGTAGGCAACACTCATCGACTGGCCACGGAAGAACTTCGAAACGATCTGGTAGAACAACAGCGCACCGACGTTTTCGCTGATGGAAATGCAGATGCCACTAACGCTCTCTTCGACAGGGAAGGAAATCTCTGCCGCAAGTTCGTAGAAGAGCGGGGCTGCGGCACCGTTCCAGAAGCCGCACATTGCCGTGGCAAACACGACGAACGTCCGTCCCAAATTCCACAGGAAGTAGCCCTTGTCGTTCGGTGTGCAGGCAATGAAGACAAGATTTGCTACAGTGGTCATCGTGATGCAGAAGAAGATGACGTACTTCATCTGTCGAGTGAACCACATGTCCACCGCGTAGGAGGAAACGATACCACCAATCACGTAAGCAGTCATGCCGAAAAAGCTCATGACGCCAATGTACTCCTCCGTGAAACCTTCAGCGCGGCCCAAGTAAGTTGCCGCGAAGAGTGAAATCCACGCCGCAAAGCCGCCGCAAAGCCAGGCGTAAATGAAGAAGATGCACACAATCGATGGATTGCGAATGAGGTCGGCCATCTGCGAGGCGATACCAACGTGCTCGGGCGGGTGATGTTCGCTCTTGTCCTGGACAGCAATGACGTCCCCGCTGGGTGCCGCAGGGGCGGGCACAGCGGCGTCCTTCTTGTGCTCCACGGCTGGTGCCGTGTCCTCGTCGTCGTCCTCCTCCATCGGCTCCTGGGGGAAGAAGAGCCACACCAGCGCGCACGCCGCGCAGGCCATGGAGAGCTCGTAAATGGTGACAGAGGTGAAGGATGGGTGGTGAGTGAGCCACGGCACCGTGATGTAGCACATGGCATTACCGAGCGTGTTGAGAAGCACTGCCGCTGCCGTGGCGCGCGTGCGCTCCTCCGGCTCGAACCAAATGGCAGAAAGAGCCGACACACAGCCCGTGGCGACAGGGGAGCCAATACCACTGCAAATCTGGCCGATATTGAGCATGACCAAGCCGAACGTGCTGCTGCGGCTCAACGCGCCGATACACTTCAGAGCCGCGCCGACCACTTCACCAGTCACACCAATGCGAATGGCCATTCGCAGACCATCATAGCGCGTCACAAGCTTCATGATGGGGATAGCCAACGTGAGGAATACAATGGGCTGCCACGACGACAGAAGCTCTAGCTGCGTGCGGCCGAGACCGTGGACGTTGTCCTCCAGCCACCCTGCCACAGGGTCGAACATGAGCCACGCAAAACCATTGTTGAACGTGAACAGGATGAAGATCAGGAGAGCCCTATACTTCTTTTCGATGACCATCTTGACAGTCAGACGGTACTGGGGGAGAGAGGAGAGGTAGGATAAAGCCGCGGACGAGGTGCGAACGGAGTCAACACACTTTTGAGAAGCAGCAACCGTGGGTGCACGGGTGAATCCAATGGAAAAATAACGGAAGCTGGTCCCGCGTCAGGGCGAAAAGGACGAGCGTAGACGAGGGCAAAGGGGGAGGGGGGAAGGGGGGCATTGATCTGGAAGACGCTTGAGGAGAGAAGCGGAGGTGGGTCCAACAACAGAGCAATTGGATGGTTACTCCGCCACCGCTGTGTGTGTCGACTTTGGCTGGTGTCATGCAGTTTTACGGTGCCGGGCAGAAAGAAGTCAGGTCCGCTAGAGGCGTGCCGGTGGCTAATATCGCAGGGTGAAAGCATCGGGTTTGCATCACACCGGTCTCATCTTCGGTGACGTACACGGTCTTTTGTTGTCGGTGCCATAAAAGCGTACCAAAAAACGCGCTTGAGGTGGCAGCGCGTTGAACAGTCACTCAACTGACTGGTGTGGCCTACAGTGTCCGGTGAGTGCGCGCACACGTGTACGGTTGGTTATCCGAATCGACTGATTCACAAAGTGAGTGTGCGGCGGCGCACAGGTGCACCGTGCGCAAGCGATGCGGCACTTTTTACAGCGCCGTAGAGTCGGCTCGCCAAGAAGCGTACGAGTACCATCAGAAGAATTGCACCGATGGCCTTGATCGTGTGGCCTTTCCAGCCAGAGTTGTAGCGGCCAAAGAAACGCGATAGAGCACCGTTGGTACTGCTAGGCGCTGTGCTGCTGTGAGCAAACGGCTCATCGCTCCGCGCAGTGGTTGTGGTCACCGTCGCGGCTGTTGCTCTCACAGCGGGAGAGCTGCGAGTGGTAGCTGCAATGGCCGGGTTAGCGCGGTCGTCGGTACTGGGAGACGCTGGCGGAGACATCGAAGACGGAGCCGTTGGAGTGGTAGCCAACGCCGCTCGCTTCGCTGCCTGTTCATCGACTAATTGACGCAGTGCGGGAACCTGCTGCCTGCACGCAGCTTCGCAAGCTAGAAGCGCTTCGACATCGGTGGGGGAGAGGCACTTCGACAACGCCGGAGCCATCTCTGCGAGAGGTGGCACGTCGGCCTGCGAAGCTGAGGCTCCACATTCAGCCCTCAGAATTCCCAAATCAATCACAGCCTTGCGCACGACGTCAGCGCTGTCCAAAGCACGTACAGCCCGCGCGGTGACGCCCGCGTCGTCTGCGACCTCGGCGAGTGCCAACGCCTTTGTTAGTTCGTTGTGAGCCATCCTGGCAGCCACCGTGGCGCTGCTTCGCTTCGCCACGCGCACCGCAGACACTGAAATGGAGCAGGGCACCACCCCGTTCAGACGGGAACGCAAGTACTGCAGAAAGAGCTCCAACCGTTCCGTAGGCACACTCGCTGTTCCGTAGAGAGCTGAAACGCTGTCCATCCCTCGCGAACTCTTCAGAGATCGCGCTGGGCTGAACAGACGCAGGCACACTACCGTTTGCCGGCGAACGTCATCAAGACGTTCCTGGAGTAACTTTTGCGGATCAAACCCTTCAATCTCGCGCTGGCGCGAGCCGACCTCGCCCGCCAGGGCGTCAACGGAGGCGAGACTCTCTTCTAGCGCGCTGTGCGCGTCGTACACCATCTGCGTGCGATCCGTTGGAGACTGTGTCTGGGATAGCGTAGTTGGTGCTTCACGCTGCATCGTTGGTAACGTGGTGCCGAATCACGGTGGCAGTGTGGGTGCAACCCTTTTGATGTCGTTGTTTGGACGTTTGACGTTGGTCCTCTTTCCACCTTCGACCGAATGGAAAGCAGAAGTGAGGCGCGAAGCAGGCTAGAAGGAGACGTGACGGCGTCGCGACACCGTGAAGAAACAGAAGGAGGGATAAGACGGATATCAGTTGTAAGCGATGAGGATGTGCGGGGAGAGAAACATGCCTGCGAAGGACTGCAATACGCTGCAACCGCTGCGGTCTACGGTGTGCTCTCCTTGGCCGCCAAGCGTGACGATAGCTGTCAGTGTGTGCTGAACACGGGCTACTCCTCTGCTGGCAATAACGACAAGTCAAAGATGTGAAAGCCACGGTGTTGTTTCGCGGGTAGTTGCGATTCTCTCTCTTTCGAGCACAGATGAGGAGCGCTAATCAGAGGAACACTGGGCCCAGACAAAAGAAGAAAAAAAGGAAGGATGTGCAACGAAGAAAAAAAAAAATCGACGTGTTGTTGAAAATTAGGGAGCTTTGGCACAACGGTGCAGTCATACCTAGCGCACAAGTCACTCAGGTGCGCGCACGCACACACACTACGGAAGGGAGAAAGAAAGAAGCAGCAATGAGACGCTCGACTCGCCTGGCCCAGTTGGTGGGTTGTCTTCGATGGCTTGCGTGGAAAGGAACGGAGAAGTGTGTGTTCGTAAAGGAGCCCAAGCTCCATGGGGTATGCTCTATTCGTGGACGCCGCTGTTTTTTTTTTTGTTGTTGTTGTTGTTGTTGCCCGCGCGCCAACCTGTGCCTGTGGGTGCGTTTATTTCTCTAGCGTTTCTGCCGAAACACGGGAGCCAGCAGCTGCGGCAGCGTGGGGGAAGAGCAACGCGGCCTGTACGGAAGGTGACCTGGACGCGCAATCAACGTACGTGAGGCGCGCACCATGTGAAGCCGCCCAAAACCCAGCTCGTCACTCCCCTTGCGGCAAAACGCCGATGTACCGGTATCGCTGTGTCGGCACAACCGCGTCGCCGGCCTTGACAGGTCGGAATACCACCACGCACCCGTTTGCGTGCGATGTAATGAAGTCACCGGTGTCTTCCATTGTACAGCCAGTGATGCGGCCTTCCTGGATTAGGAACTGGTGGTCAATGGACTGCTGAACGTCGCCGCTGTTGGGGTCGTCCTCCAATGGCCACACGCCCACTGTGCTGTCAGCGCTGGTGCTGAAAAAGATGTCAGGACCATACACGTTCTCAGCAGCCATGGACAGGTGCGTGACGGTGTCGCGGTGACCGCAGTACAGGCGCACGCGCTTCTGCATTCGAAGGTCCCACTCGGCAATGTACGACCCGTGACCGTTGACGCCATTGTGCCCGGTAAGCAACGTGTGCGGACGAGACTCGAGTGTCTCGCAACAGACTGGGTAGTAGTCCATGTCCGTGAGTGTGTTGACGAGACTCATCGTCGCGCTGCCCGACGTCGACTGGCGGATATCCCACAGGCGCACAGCAAGGTCCTCCCCACCCTGTGCAACGCAGTGCGTCATGCCAGGAACGAAGCGGACAAAGTGAACAATATTCAGCTTCACGTCACCACAGTAGAGCTCAGCCTCTCGGTTGACGTCCCATAAACGCACCGTGTTGTCCTTGCTGCCCGAAACAACAAGACTCCCATCTCCGTTCATGTCGACGCTCGGCACATTCAGAGTGTGACCCTTCAGCACAGCAATGGGTTCGTCGTGGTCCACCTTCCAGACCTTGACGACCTTGTCGCGGCTGCCAGTGGCAAAGTGACCCGTAGAAAGCGGCTCGGTAACAGTGTTGATATCGCGACTGTGTGCGTAGCACCACCTCCGAAGAATGTGCCCAGTTTCGTAGTTGACAAGGCACAGGCTACAGTTCTCGCCTGCCACGAGAATGTGTCCAGGTGGTTTCACGCGTTTGCAGGACGCCACCGCCGTGGCGGCCATGTGGCGAGGGAAAAGATCGGTGAATTGCCGAAAATCACTGTGCAGCAGCTCAGATGATACGACGGGTACGGCGGGCTTCATGGTGTGCTGGAGGGCCTCGATCTGGTGCACAACGGTGAACTGTCCATCTGGGACCGCCGGCGCGGCCTTTGTCTTGGGTGACCTTTGGTCGACGTCGCTGCTGTCACCACCGTCCGAGTCATCGTCGCCGCTTCCCTTGTGCGCGTGTTTCTTTTTGCTCTTCGTACCATCGCCGCCAAAGGAAGACCGCCGCTGCTTTGACTTGCCCGTACGCTTGAGGGCCATATCGGTGTCACGCTTGTCAGTCACATCGTCGCCACCGTTCTTTGTGCACGTTTGTCCCATTGTAGTCACGGTGGGAGAAAAAGATGAGCAAGTGGGAGAGGTATTTCTATTCGGAGCCGGTCTACGTCGTCGGACAACGATAAAGAAATAGAACAGAGGAAAAAATGAAGAATGCCTCTCGGTGAGGGGCAAAGCGATGGCCTGTCTGCGTTGTCTGTGTACCGCGGCTACCGACACGAGACCTAGAAATGGGAAGCGAAAGCTGTATAGAGAAAGGAGAAAGAGAGAGAGAGAGACGAGTTAAACGAGAGAGACGAAAATTATGACACACGCATACAAGAGAAGCCCATGCGGACGCTCGTCCCGCACCAAGGCACAAGGTGTGGAGGGTGTTCCAAAGCTGAGTCACAAAAACGCATACGAGCTCATCGGTTTGCCTCTTCATCCGCGGTGACACGTAAACAGTGTTGAAAAAAAAAAAAGAAGAATCGCGCACATTGGGCGGGGCGTCGCAGGTATTCGCCGGCGCATAGAAGAGAAGAGAGGAGTGCGAGTGGTGGCACATGTTTTACAAGGCGACTGCTGAACGAAGGGAAGGGACACGCAACGAAGGGGGCACGACATGCGAGGACACTGCATCGGGACCAAAACGTGTCACTATGCTGCGCTGTCCCACCACCAGCACAGCGTCACCGTCGGCCGCCACCACAGCCACAGCTGCAGATTTCTTCGGGTCCGTCCACGTTATCGCATCCTGAGAAAAACTGGTGCCGCAGGAGTTACCCCGGGCGAGTATCAGGCCGCCACCGTCGCGCGTCAACCGTTGGGCAAGGCAGCACACCGGCTCACGTAGAGACGAGCGCACGTACGGGATGTAGTTGACGTTTTCCGCCAATGAAAACGTGATTACGGCAGAATGGCGAATAGCGACACCGATGCATAGCATGCACGAGAAATCGTAGGGAAGGACATCTGTGCCCTGCCCAACCACAAAAAGGTGGGTGAAGAAAATGTCCTCGGAAGCTGAGTGCCGCAAGCACCTCACGCAACTGAGCCTCAAGGCGGCACCCGCATCGGAGGATACGATCTGTGACAAGGCAGTGGCGTACTCGAACGAGCCTGTCTCTGCCCCTCCGCCCTGCTGTGGCGCTGGTGTCATTGTCATTTCATCGGACGTGATAGACTGCACAATGCGGCTGGTGTGGGGAAAGCGACCTAGGTCAGCGTGCCGTGCGCAGGCGGTAGTCGACAGGCTGCGAACGTATCCAAGTTGATGTGGCACGCGCCAGAAAGTGGTGCCCGCATCCCAGGAAACGTGGAGTGACCCATGCTCGCTTACCGTTATCTGCCCGCCAGACGTTGGCGAGGTGCATCCACTGCAATGCAGCTGTACAATAGGCGTGGTGCACGTCAACGACACCTTGGGAACCTCCGTAGCCACTTTCCCGAGTCCAGTGACGCACAGCCGCGACACCAGTAACTGCTTTCCCATAACTCCACATACCAGAAAGTTGTTTGACACAGCGGGGCTCTCTGGCATGACCTGAATGCATGTGACCTGTGTCTTCTCTGTCTCTATCTCAGCGAGTCCTTCGGAGAAAAAGCGGGGGAATTCCTGAAACGTGACACCTCGGTTCACGGACAATGACAAGAGTCCGTCGTCTCCACCGCAGGCCACAATGTCGCGCGATGCAGCCACGCAGCGCACGCTCCCGCCTTCGCTTCTGCGCACCCCGCCCTCTGTCGTGACCAGATTCGCAGGCTCGCGCGACACCTCTTCATCTTGGGGTAGGAGTCGTGTGATGGATTGCAGCGTTTCGGCGCCTTCGTCATCACCGTTGGCTGTCGTGGCGTTGGTGCCGCCGGGGGCGCTGGGTGAACTGTCCAGACTCCTTGCGGTGGCTGGAGAAGGTAGTACTCGCTTCCACGATCCTCCGCAGTCAGCAGACCGCAGCAGGTGACCATTTTCTCCTAAGGCAAACAGGAATTTCGGCACAGCGCCAGGGTAACAGAACCGAAGCACAAGCAAGAGTGACGCCAACGACAGTGAACGCCAATCATCTGCGCCGTTTCCGTCAATGCCGGTATCGTTGTCGCTCGTTCTTTCTGATAGTGCAAAGGCAAGCGATAGGATTCGCTCCACAGTCGTAGTGGACGACCGGCGAAGCAGCGCACCGAATTCCCGTGATTTGTTCATCACATGAATGGCCACGCCGCTCTTCAACGCACGCGCAACGAGTGGGTGCCACTGACGCTGGTACTTCGTGTGCAAGAGAGTGCTGAAGAAGAAATGGAAGGGAGCGGTGAAGAAAAGGAGGCCGGACGAGGATGTGGTGAGGACTGGGCACGATTAGTAACGTGTGCGGTGCGATTGAGGCAAGAGACTGCGCAACAACAGGCTGGGTGTCTGCCGCTGGCAGTTCTCTTGGTGTTGCTACACACTTTGGGAAGGCTCGCTCGCGACACTCTCTGATGTGCGCTTCCCGTAAACCGAGGCAGAGCATTCAATTTTTTTTCTCTTGACACGGATTCGCAACCAGAGCCGGTGCCTGTGAGGTAGTACCTCGGTGCCAACGCCGCCAACTGGAGCCGACGCCACACTGGGACACGTCATGTCAGCTCGCAGTGGCAACGTCAGCCAAGAGCAAAAAACGCTAAAAAAATAAGAATAAGCAAGAGTCCCAGGATGGTGCAGATCTTTCCCTTGTTGGACATGCTCGCCAAGAGCTTGTCCACCTTCTCGTTGGCAGAGCGCAGACGAATTTGAAGAGACGACATGTCGCGATCCATTTCTGTCAGCAAACCATCCTGCACCTCCAGTTCACCTTGGATATTGACACCAGTCTCTCGTAACTCTTGGAGACCGTAGGCAAGGCGGTCCAGCGCCTCGTCCTGCTGAGACATTTCCTCCCTTTGCGCGTGTTGCTGGCCCATGACAAATTCATCGGTTAGGGAAGGCCCGCCCGGTACCGAGCCACGGCTCTCGTCAGCCGCTGCCGCAAAGCGCGACGTCTGCGCAGCGGCACTGCGCATACGGACAGTGTCATAGAATTTGTCAAGCTCCTGGGTCTCCTGCTGCAGGGACCGGAGTGTGGATTGGCGCTCCATGATCTCGTTCGCTGTGAATAGTTTCCCATGCACGCGGCCCCCCTGTGACTCGATCGCTTGAAGAGTTTCTCTGAGAAGAGTAACCATGTCGTTGGCTGATGTGCAGATTTCCTGAAGTTCCTTAACGGCACTATCATTGACAATACCTTTCTGTGAAACACTCTGCTGTAAAATCCTTCCGGTCACCAGAAGTTCCCTCAGCTCCTTGACAGTGGCGTGAAAAGGATCGGCGCCGTCCATGGCTGTGTCTGTCTACGCAAGCGTGACGGTATTTGGCGCGACAAGATGCGTCAGTGTTTGCTCCTCTTTCAGTACGCTGGGACCCAGCGTTTTTTGGTGCGGTATGTGTGTGTGTGTGTGAGTGTGTGTGTGTGAGTGTGAGTGAGTGAGTAGGTGTGTGCGCACCTTACCTTGTTTGAGGTTTGCGGTTGGAGTAGGCGCGGCGAGAGGTGGAATGGAGCCTCCGCCGGTTGCAGGGTGGGCTTGATGTAAGTCACTTAGTGGATGAGAAGAGTGAGGCAGCAACCAGAGGTGACGGGGGAGAGAGCAGGCAGGGTTGACAGCCAAAGTGTGAAGGCAGGCGGCGAGGACTTCCCACACGAGACAGGTTCTACTCCGCTCATAGTGGCAGCAACACACACAAAAAAAAGTGGCCAGAGCGCGGTGTGCACGCCGATTCAGGGCAGCTGGTTGGTGCGCATTGCCTACGCGTTCGTCAAGTTGGATGCCGTACAAAGAAAAGAAGGGCAACGGATGGAGCGACTCACTCTTCCAACCTCAAAGTCCTCAGTACCACGCACATGTGGGCAAGGCAGGGAGGCAACTCGACGCATGTGCCGCAGCGTATTGTGTTGAGTACGCGTCTGTTTGCGCCAGAAACAAGTCTGTCTTGGTGCACGGCGCTTACAAAAAAAAAAAGGTGCCACACGCACGTACAGCGGTGTGTGTCGGTGTGTGGGTGTGTGTGAAAGGCAAAGTTTTTGACGATAAGGAATGATGGCGCAGGAGAAGCAAAAGGAAAAGAGAAACAAGAAGCAACAACCAGTGGTGGAACACAACCACAAGACGCAGCCGGAATTTCAGAGTGTACGCGTCTGATACACTCCGTGGATTGCGAAAGGCCACACACCGTCATGTGTGCCCCACGGTAGAAAGAAACAGTCGGGTTAGAAGCAAACAAGAAACAAAAAAATTGCGCAGTAGTGTGCTGGTTTCCCGTCGGACGCGAAAGGTCGTCAACACTATGCGTTACGGTGGGACTTAAAGGTTTGCGTTTCCGCCCGCGACGCGTCGATTTCTAGTTCGGTGGGCCAACAGCGTACTCGTCGTTCTGCAGGGATTGGTACAGGGATTTGAGCTCCATTGCCATGGTGTCAAACAGATTTGAGCTGCATTTCAGGTAGCCGCCCAGTGTGTGTGATATTGTGGTAACTTTGTTCGCGAGCAGATAGTCATGTGTGTCTTTGAATTTTTGATCAGCGGCCTCGAACCGTGTGCGGCAATCGTCGCGCTTCGCAACGTTACCGCTGTAGCTTTTCGACGTGTTCAGGTCTTTGCCTTTCTTCTGGTACGAGCTTTCAGTTTTGCGCACCTCTTCGCGATACATGTCGTACTCGGCCATTAACTTGTTACGGTCAGACTCCATCTTCGAGCACTCGTCGTACAGCTGCTTGAGATCGCGAATGGCAGGAAGCACCTCCTCGTCCATAGAGCGGTTGTAGGTGACCAAAGTTTCGCCACTCACACGGTCACAGCTGGCACCGAATGCGGCGACGGTATCGGCTGTGTGTTGTGGGGTTGCAGGATCTGCCACCATCTGCTCGAAAACCTTGCGCACGTTTTCCATCGCCCCCACAACTGTCTTCACAGATGCCTTCGCCTTTTCCATGGCCGATGTGTACGACCGAAGAGCTGAGTGCAGTTCTTTCATGCTGCTCTTTCGACGGTCATACTCGTCGTCCCGGGTTTTAGGGGCAAGCTTCAGTTGAGTTTTGATCTTGTTCATGGTGACAACGAAACGGACAGTGATAGAACTATCGGGAAGTTCAAGCCAAAGAACAATAGGAGCTCGAAAGCGGGTGCACAGAGTACACTGTGTGTATGTGTACGTGGTAGCCAGGTGAGGGAAATGCTGTGTTTGAGGCAAGCGAAAACGCAAAGCGCAACAGACGGAGTACGTAGATGAGTAAACAAAAAAGAAGGGCGAGAATGAGTATTGCAGAATTGTTGTGTGACTTGGTATTGACACACGCCCGCACGACGTCCGGCAAGGGGAAAAAATGCGCGGCGCCTACATGTCCGACAGGTGTCCTAACATGTCAGCACAGAGACGCGACGCGCTGATCAGAGGGGTCAATAGAGAGCGGCAATGCAGAACGGACACCCGTACAAGTCAGGCCGCAATTTCCGCTAAAGACAAACACGCACGGTATCGCAGCGAGTCTGAATAGAGCAACACACTTATTTCGTTTCTCTCCGAGCATAGTTTTCGTGACCCCCGTCTACAAGTGGGGGTTTGAAAATAGTGGTCAAGCTTTCATCGGGGGCGAAGTTCCTCGGCATAACGAAAGAGCCTACCGAACGACCGACGAAGAAAAAGAAGTAAGACAGAAACGTGCGCATGGAAAGGGGGAAAGGAAGAAAAGGCACGCAAATAGATGGAAAAGAAGCGAAATTAGTTTTGTCGGTAAACTGTACTGCGGCAATATCATTTAAATGTGTTTCACTGTTTGTGCGTGTATATATGATGTGTATAAAAGTGCGCAGCTGTTCGACGGTAAAGGGAGACGGGGGAGCACGGCACGCACACCCGTAGCTCAGGGCGAGTTCACACGTTAGAGTGGCGTGACACTTTGCGCACGGAGGTCCGCGTTCCACGCGGGCGAGTACCAAACGGCAACGGGGACGAGAGTGGGAACGCCGCGCTCTTGTAAACTCAGTGCTATCTCTCTCGGTGGCTAGGCCTTGAGTGACTTCGCACTCTCTTGCATAGTGTGAAGGTCCTTTTGCATAGCTGTGATTAATGTCGCCGCTGAGGTGAGGTAGTCTTGCATGCACTTGGACACAAATGCGCTGTTCGCCTCAATGATCGCATCCGCTTTGGCCTTGTACTCCGAGTTCAGCTCCTCATACTTGGCCTTGAATTCATCACGCTTCTTGACTTCCTCATTGTAGTTCTTGGACTGCGAGAGATCCTTGTTCTTTTTCTTGTATTCCTCCTCCTTTTTGGTCACCGCCTCACGGTAGGTGTCATAGTCCGCCATGACCTTGCCGCGTTCGTTGGAGAGTTTCGTGCACTCCTCCAACTGTTTCTTCAGGTCGGATTCCTCAGACATGGACTTTTTGAAGTCTGCCTCGTACTCATCCTTGAGCTTCTTGACACCAGCTGAGTACTCTGTAGCGACCTTCTTGGCAGCGTCAGGGCATCCCTCTGTCTTCGCCATGTCCTCAAATGCCGTGGCCATTGTCTCCATGGCGCTGGTTAGGTTGTGCACCGCAGACGTCATGCGCGAAGCTGCGGAGCCGTAGGCACGAAGATTCGAGTCCACACTGCGAACAGCAGCGGCCTTTTTCTCGTACTCCTCGTCGACCGTCTTTGGCGCGAGGCCAAGGGTACTCTTTGCATCCAGCATAAACTTCTTCATTGTGCTTACGGGAGTTCACGTAGAAAGGGGGGAAGGGATTACAAGCAAAACGGGGTGGGTGAGCGTTTGCTGTTGAGTTTTTTTTTTTTAATTGGAATGTGTGTGTATGGCGCTTCCCGTGGCGTTCGGACGTGCAGAAGAAAGAAAAAAACGCATATCAGCACGAAAATAGATGAGGGCAGGAGATGGGGAGGGATATCAAGAAAGCAAAGGTGGGCAGAGAGAGTTGGGAGGCAAACTACGACTGGGCCGCTACGGCAGCGCACTGTGGAGGCACATACCCGCACTCAAAGCGCGAGATGTGATACGCATGTGCAAGTGCGGACTTCCCATCACTGTCGCCGTCTGCTGGTGGGCAATGATTTTTTTTTTCTTCCTCCCGAGGACGTCCTGAATAGGCATACGCACAAGAAAAAAAAAGAAGGGATGTATCGTTGTGTAGCCGCAAGTATGACGGTGAATAGCAGCGTGAACAATTCGAGCAATCATTAACCGGTTTGGGGCTTAGTGAGTCGCCTTCGTGTGAGGTTTTCCCAAGCATCTTGCTCTTCACTCTGAACTAGGTGAGCAGCTTTCTCGACAAACTCAGCGAGCTCATCGTCAATGCCGAACGTAGCAAGGACCTCAATCAACGCAGACGAAAGGCGCGCGTTGACAACGTGCACAGGCGTGTGGCCGTACTTGAAAAAGCAAGACGCTTCATAATTGAGCGCTTCGTCAAACGGAGACGCCGCTGATTGGCGTGCTTCACTCAATGGGGATGAGGGGTTAACACGGCCAACAATAACATCAGCGAGCTCCCGCTGTGAAAGAGTAGGTCCCTTGTACTGTAAATCCGAGATCATCGTTTCGGGGCCCTCAGCGGCAACTGGTTGCTCATCTACAAAAGAGACGCCTTCGACAACGAGTTGACCCAGGACACAGAGGCACTGAACGTCCAGGTGGGAATTGAGTCCAGCACCGCAGTTATGTACACAGCAACGGAATTTGACAGGGACAGTTGGTGCAGTGGGGAAAAGAGGTCGGGTCTTCGTCTTGATGGTTGCACGGTTGCTGCGGATGTTAAGAGCCCCTCCAGGAACAGGATTAAGCGCAAGACTCGGAACCGTGCAAGTCACCAGAATCGAAGCTCCACCGTCAACGACGCCAACCAACTGAAATGTTCGGCTTCCCAGTGTGTGCTGAAAGTGAAGGTCGTGCGGAACCACTAGTCTTTGCCGTTGCACAACGTCTAAAGCCCTCACGGTGCACAATATACGCCTTGTGGGGCATCTCAGCATTTCCGCGCTGGTGATTTCGTCTTCCTTACCGAGAACCGACCAAGCACAGTCGCCCAGAACTATGCTCAAATAGTGAGAGCGAAGGGAAACAGAAAAATAGTGACGAAGGATGAGGGTCACACGCTTGAGGAACTTATGCAAACAGTCGTGCAAGCTGTGTGTGGTGCACTCCGAAATTGCACGCACTCAACACGCCTCCGGAATGCCAGAACCAGCAGCCGGATCGTGAATACAGTACTCATTATACTGAAAATTGAAATCGTGGTTGTCACTGATTACATCACGCTAGGTTCTTGTAACATTCATTTTTTTTTTTATTGTTCTTGTGTCAGCAAGGCTCATCTGAAGGTTGAGATTAGCCGTTCGGCTGTTCTGGAATTCATGCGAACCGCAAATGAACGATTCTGGTGAGTGCGCCACAAATGCAGCGCTGCGCGCAGACGGTGCCGTGTGGCAAAAAGAAAAAATGCAAAACACACAAAATACAGACAGGAGGAATAAACGCACAGCCGAGCAACCACAACAAAACAGAAAAAAAAAAACGTTCGATGGCAAATGCCAAAACTGAAGATATTTGTGTGTTGCCTGTTGCGCCACCCAGTGGATTCCTGTTCCACCAGCAGGTTGCACGAGGCGATGGGAGAGAGCGGCGCCACCCAGTACCGCCGTACAGAGTTCCTTGGGGTCATCAACGCCACTGTGATGACCGTTTCCACTACACTCCCCATTTTTGGTATTCCCACTCGCGATTGTCGAGAGGACAGACGTTGCGTGTCTTGAGCCACCGAGAAATACAGTGAGTGTGGAAAGCGTGATTGCACACTCCCCATGCCACTGTACAGTCAGTGGGAGAAGCGCTTGCGTTGGCCTGACATTCGATGCAGAGGTCCATAATGTGGTTGCGGCAAATGGCACAGGTATCGACTTGAATGTCCCACGACCACAACGCGACGGCATTCCACTTCTTCAGCTGAAAACGCTTGCTGTCATCCGCCACGACCTCGTTTTCGGCGCACACAGCAGGCTCCTCCTCATTCCTCTCCATCGTAAGGTTGCAGACCTTTGTTAGCTCACTGCCGACGCTAAGATGTCGTTAGGGCAAACCACTTTTTTCTGTGCTTTCAACTGCCAACTGCGGTGTGCACGCTCAAGCTGTGCTTTACTGAGATAGGGCACGTGCAAAAACGTGGAAATCATCAGCAGAGAATGAAAGGGATGAGACAGAGGAAGTGTAGAAGTACGAAATGCATTGAGGTAAGCTTTGCAGCAAATCATGAGCACTTTTTTTTTTTGTTTGTTTGGGACACGCACCACCAGTAACAAGGAAGCAAACTGAGCAGAGTGCAAAGAAAAACAAGTGACCTCCCTGAGTCGACGGGACTGCAGTGGACAAATTTGAGCGAAAAGCTAGTCCGTCTCTATATTTACTTTTTGTTTCTATATCCCTCGGTGCCGAAGATGTCTTCTGTGAAAATGCACCAGTGCACGCACGGAGTAAAAGCAACACGTCGGCGAGCGTGCAGAAGCAGAGAGCCGTCATATCTAAACAAAAAAAAACAGTGGGTATTTCCACTGTGTGCACACGCACATAGAAAGTTATATTGGCATTCACGCCGGCTATTGTTTGGGACGAAATGTGCCGTTAATAAATATTTTATCCATTCGCTTACCGTTTTTTCGGTTTTCGATGCGATTACAGTGGTACGTGAGCTTGTGCACTTCGTCTTCGACGAAGCCGGCTGCCTCAAACAGCTGAACAGTAAATTTTTTTTCGAAGAAGAACTGGGTCGTGCTGTCACCTTTTTGAAAAAACAGGGAGCTCAGTTTGTTTCCGCCCTTATCCAGAAAGCGAAAGAAGTTGTGGTCAGGGAGTGCGTAGTCGCGAAAAAGTAGAACACCATCCGGCTTCAGCAAACCTCGTAGCGTCCGCAAGGCTCTGACCATAACTTCAACAGACGGCAATGCGCACAACACAAACACTAGCAAAACAGCGTCGTACTGGCAATCACTGAGGCCGGGCTGTTGAAGAGCAATTTTTGCTCTAATACCCGAGCGGCGTTCTTCCAGTTTCGGTCGCTTTGTTTGCGGCGCTTCTGCAGACTGGGTGTCGGGCTCCCTCTGCGGATGATCTGTGATGTCGTGTGCAAACGTGACTAAACGCCCTTTCGCGCACATTTCTTTTGCTATTGGGTGCTCTGAAAAGTGCCTGACTGCGCTGGAGGAAACGTCAAACCCAACAAAAACGGTGTGTTCATTTTGGCACTCACGCATCAAGGGCAACAGAGTGCTGCCTGTCCCACACCCGCACTCCAGCAGCGCCGCACAGTGCGCCTCTGGTGACAAATAGTTCTGCAAAATGGGGAATGCATGAATAATGTAGTTTTTAAGCGGGAAGTGATGTTGACTGGTAGTGAAATGAGATTCCCAGGCGCTGCCACCTTTGTCAGCAGCCACTTGAGCCTGTTTTGTGTCAGCTGACTGTTCAGAAGCGGAACTCGACGACGCCAACGCGCTTGTGCACATGCCTAAGTATCGGTCCACGAGCGCTCGTCTTTCATCGGAAAGACCTGTCATCACATCGTCCCACCCAAAATCATTGGCGTGCAAATTAACATCTTTTGCGTCAGTGAACACACCGCCGCTGCGTGTTTTGGGGACGTGGAGAGTGGGGGCGTGCGAATCGTCCATTGCCTGTGGGCGGTTCTCTCTCCTTTTCACAATGCTTGCTATGTTATCGATCATGGTGGTGGGGGCGTGGTTGGGTGCGTTGTGTGCGTGGTGTGTGGCCTTCGTTGGCAGGGGGGGGGGCCGGCGGCGTGCCCGCGGCGCAACCGGCCCCCCCCCCCGCACCGCGACGGGGACCGCGGCCGCCAGCACGCGGAAATGGTGTCTAACAGCGACGACTTAGGCAACCTTTGCGTTCAGGTACTCAACAGCGTGGCTGTGAAGTCACTGATGGAGAAACCTCCCCCGGTCCCATCACTGCAGCTAACAGATTCAATAGTTCACCGCATGTTGCCGTCTGTGCTGTACCTGCTCACCACGTTGACAGACCGCACGCGTCCTAGCTTTGCAGACATTCCTGGGGGTGAATGGCTGGTGTCACTCGTGCGGACACAAGAGCTTTCTACCTTTTCGCTCACGTTCTTCGCCATGTGCGTTGGCTGCTCACACGAAGCGTCCTTGTCAACAATTCTGTCCACCACGTGCTTCAAGGCGTTTTGCTCGCTGCTTCTGACCATCCAGTGCAATTCTGATATCTACAAGGACTCTCTGTCGTCCGCACCGACAGGCGTTGTTTCCATCCCACACTGGCTTGGCTGCGCGGTTGTGAGCGAAACGTGGCGCATCCAACTGAACATCCGTGAGACGATGGCAGCACTTACCGATGCCCATGGCGACCACAATGCAGTGCTTGACATCCTCGAACTCCGAACTTCGGTGGAAGCCACGCTGAAAGCATCTGCAGCACTAGACGATCCGCAGCTCTCTGATGCATACAGCAAAGTGCTCAGCCACTGCCGTGTGCGAGATAACGAGGCGACTCTTTCCTGGGACGGGATTGACACGAACACGCCTGATCCTGCGTTTACATTTGCTTCGCGTCTCCTCAGCGAGGTCACTAGAAGCCTGGACGTTTTCCTCCGTGTGCAACGCCGAAATTTCTGTGCGGGAAACACCAAGGCCGTCCTGCGCCGACGAAACGGCCGGCTACCGCCCGTGTACGAGCACGAACTCCTGGAGGCCCGGCATGCAGTTGGCACGTCCAACACAGTTCTCACGCTTGCATCGTTTGTGTTGCGGGCGTGGATGATGGAGATAGGAAGACGAAACGAGTACTTCTGGTCGAATGAACAGCACTACTCACGCACTGTGGCTAATGAAGTTCGCCTGCGCGGAACGACCCCACAACCACCCACCGATGCTGCGTCAGCGAGCGGGCACGCACAGCACACAAGCAAGACAGTTATAGACCTCTTGAATGATGCTGGCCCCCACAGCGGAGGGATGGAAGCGCTGCTGGATGGACTCCTGGACGCCGTCGTGATGCTATTTGTGTTGGTCTCGCAGGTGGAGCAGGCGCTGTGGCGCCGCAACGATCACAATGTGAACGCGTCCACGCAGACGTATTTGTTCTCTGGAACGAAGTGCTTCCTAGAGGGAGATATTTTTCTCTGTCAGGTGCTCTGTGCGTGCAGCCCTGCGGAGGATTTCAGTTTGCGTGTGCTTCAGCGGTTTACGTACCGAACAGGGACACACGCAGATTCTCAGAACGCAGACGATGAGGATCCCGACAACACCATCTGTGGGTACTCTCGTTATCTGCGTCTCATGCTCACCGTTGTGCAGGACACAAGCAAGAATTGCAACACGACTGAGTTTTCTCAGGCCGCCATAGACCGCATGGTGGCGAACCTTCTGAGCGGGTCGCGCAAGCAACCGCATTCCCGGTGAATCTGAAGCACTAAGAAAAGATGGCACACCAGTACCAACCATCACGGTCATTCTGATTCTTTCTCTTCGTCACCGCCACGCTCCCCTTCCTCAATGCCTACTTTTCTCTGAAAGCACTTGCCTAGTGCACCACTGACTTCCCCCTTTCACCTGGGTATGCTTTACCACTGAACACACCCATGCTCTACATCATCGCTGGGTTCAGCGGGAAATCCCACCCGTGCCCGCTCGCCTTTGTCGCAGCCGCGCCACAGTGCCGCCTGGTCAACGAAATGATTGGCGGGGGCTTCACCACGCGTCATTACTCGTCGCAGCTCGTGCAGCGCCATGAAAGCCATCGCGTGGTTGTCAGCGAGGAGCGCGCGTTTGCCGACGAAAATGTGCCTCGCGCACACGTTCTCGACGTCAAGGAGGCGGACGCTGCCGGTGAGATGCCCAAATCTTTGGCCGCCGCCTGCTGGTGGTTTGAACGCCACCCGCAACACGTGCCTGTGACACTGCTGCTTACGACCGAAGCTCTGCGATCGTTGGAAGGTGTGAAGGAGCTGTCGTTTGCGCCTCGCGTGCATGTGCTTTATGTGGGCTCCGCCGATGACGGCGCGAACCCACTTTTCCTCGACCCCCTTGCCGTGCTTGTGAACCTTCGGAAGGTGTGCGAGTTCAGCCACTGTCCAGACACTCGATGGATGCTGTCGTGTCCTCAGCTTTCATCTATTGACGTGATCGGGTGCAACAAGTCGGCTGAGTGGAACGCCGGCGAAGTTTTTCCGCAGCTTCCCGCACTGCGTGAGCTGATTGTGTACGAGGGCAATGCGAGTTGTCTGACGTGGCTGCACAAGTGCACGAAACTGACCAGCATCCAGCTGGACGGCTGTCCCTGGCTCACCAACTGCGACCCCTTTGCCGACATGGCGGAGCTCACCAACCTGCACACGAAGTTCGAGTGTTTGTCAGACGTCAGTGGCCTGGCTGGTTGCGCGAAACTCACGGAGCTTAATTTTGGCGGCTCCCCGACGCTCACTGACGTGCGTGTCATCGGAACGCTTCGCAATCTGAAGAAGCTGAACATTTCCCACACAGGAGTGACAGACCTCAGCTGGATTGTGGGATGTGAGGCGCTGGAAGAGGTGTTTTTCTTCGGTGTTCCGTTGGCGAGTGGGTTTGATTCTCTGGCAAAACTGCCGTCGTTGCGAAAGCTTGACACGTATGGTCAACACGCCTTTCGCTTCGACTGGGTCTCGCAGCGGAGTCAACTGGAAGAAGTGGACATCACAAGCTTTGGCGATGAATCGGCCTCTGTGCAAGATGTTGATCATCTCAGGCACGCCCGGCTGCTGAAGAGCCTGACGCTGTCAATCCGAGGTGACTTTACATGGGTGCCAGAGTGTACAATGCTTGTGAAGCTACAGATTTTGTTGTCCACCAGCTGTCCACACGTACTGCGTGGTATTCTTTTTCTCCCACACTTACGTGAGCTTGTTCTTGACGTTCGAGGAGATGACGCTGAAAATGACGGCACACATCCTCGTATCGCTTCTTCACCTCTGTCCCCCACCGGTACCGTTGCGCCGCTGGAGACGTTGCGGGTGAATGCGAACAACCTGTCGGAATCGTACGTGACGCACTTACTGGGCAGCATCTGCCGCTGCACAACGTTGCAATCCTTGTCGCTCACCGGCGTGCCGCTGCCTGAGACGGCATCGCCGTGGCTGGCATCATTGTGCGCGTTGCAGAAGCTCCGTATTGAGGGATGCGAGGGGTCGTCGGCTTTGAACGCTATCGGCTCTCTCACAACACTGAAAACACTGAGCATGATGCGCGTACGGCAGTGGCCCGGCTTCTCAGGTGTGTGGAAGTGCTACCGTCTCACGTCACTGGTCATAGAGCACTGCGACGAGCTTGCGGACCTTGGGGCGTTGTGCGACGGCCCTCCTATGAACCAGCTCACGGAAGTCCTGGTGGGCCACGTGCCACTGTGCGATCTCTCATTTCTCACCAAGGCGACTGCTCTGCGTGAACTGACCATTCACTCGCTGCAACAGCTGGACAACATCAAGGATGTGGGTAACTGTACACGACTGCGCACGGTCAGTGTGCGTGGGTGCCCGCGTGTGGTGTCGCTAGACGGCCTTCAACGGTGCACTTCCCTTGATGAGTGCCAGCTTGACAGTTGCAGTGATCTGACCGATGTCGGCGCGCTTTCTGAACTGACCAACCTCCGCACACTCACGTTGAGTGTACTACCGAAAGTTAAGAGGATCGCGCTTTCGTCTGTCACCTCGCTTGCGACTTTCGCGGCGGCCAAGTGCAGCACACTGGCGCACGTGGACATCCCACTGGCAAAGACATGCCTACACACATGCAGGCTTGTCAAGTGCCCAATGCTGTCTTCTCTGGACTTTGTGGAATCGTTGTCGGAGCTCAGGTCGCTAACCGTTGGCGGCATTGCGCGTCTTGAATACTTGCCAGACCTCAGCCAGTGCCACCACTTGTCCTCAGTTAACCTCGACTCTCTGAAGCACTTGCGGGATCTGACGCCCTTGCTGGCGTGCGGCGCGTCGCTGCACAGCGTCTCCATTTCTGGATGCCCTTCTGTCGAGGGTATTCAAGTGCTGTCAGAATTGCCACACTTGGAGAGCCTCAGCTTAAATAGTGTGACACTCGTGGATGTG
>JASANP010001003.1:0-42292 GCA_030849625.1 Wallacemonas sp. TrypX
GACGGTGCGCAAACCAACACGTCCACGCCGCCCGCATGGCACAGTCCATTTTTTCTTTTTCTTTTTTTCTGAAACACGAGATTGCGTGTTTGTCAACAAAATTATCATACATCGAGTGTGGCCGTGCACGTGCGAAGGCAAAAAACAAAACAAAAAAAGAACGTCCGAGGACAGCAATCACAACAACATGTGCAAGAAAAGAGAGCAGATGTGATTCAAGGAAGAGCGCCAGGTGTAACTCGAACAAGGCGAAATACGGCACGGGCGCCACCCATGAATGAGGAAGGCGTGTGGCCCAGCGTCAGGGGCCAGTGTCCCACTCGCGGCACTAGTTGTCCAGGGCACACACGCACGCGGCGCCCATCAACAACCAGTAGTCAGAGCCCTTGTTGGTGGGGAATTCAACTGGCAGCACGTAGTTGGAGCTAGCGCCAAGCGACGAAATGACACCCGCGCGGTTGCTAGTGCGGTACAGCGGCACGGCGTGTGAGGCGGCCGGTCTCTTGTGGTACGGCTCCGGCAAAAAGTGAACGACGGGCAACAGCGCGTACGGCTCCCCGGGCAGCGAGTCGGCCATGGCCTGCGCCTGTGAATCCCAGCGCCAGGCGTCTGCGTACATGCCGTACACGTAGCAGCCGCGTGACGGGCCGGCGGTGAGGTCCTCGACTGGGGTGTCGACGACCGTGAAGTGGAAACCAAGCTTGTCAACAGAGACGCCCTCCGCGCGCGCAAAGGCCTGATAGACGCCAGTCATGAACGCGCTAGGGTTGAAGAAGCCAGCCAGCCAGAAGGCGTTTGGCTCTCCCTTCTGCGTCCAGTGGCGAATAAACTGGACCTTCTGCAAGAGCTCACGGTACCATGAGCCCAGTGGCTTCAGTGAGGCGTACGCGACCGCGGTCCACAACTGCGGCACTTGATCAGCCAGAAACGCGTTGTACATCGCATCCAAGTCGGCCGACAACACGGTGAGGCCCTGTAGCGCCTTCTGAAGGTCGGCAAGGGTGCTGCGAATGCGGCTGAGCAGCTTGTTGTATTTCACCAGCTCATGCGACAGGACCGTGGACATGGAGTTTGGCAGGCCGTTGGCGAGGGTGGTGAAGCTGTGCGGGCCCGCCTCCTCTCGCGAGATATTGTCAGGCAGCATGGCCTCGAGCTCCTTGCACTTGCGCTGCACCTCCTCCTCTGGAGTAGGGCCGCTACCACCCTGCGTGCCCACCAGGCGTGGCTGCACCGACACGACAGTGCCCAAGACGTACTGCGAGGTCTGTAGCTGATAGCGCAGGCTGGCGTTGTCGTGCATACCGAAGACCTCGGGTTCGTCCTGAAGTGGCATCTCGGCAATGTGCGCCCTGACAGCGTCCAGGCTGCCTGCGACAGGGGCGTAGTAGGCGCCGCTCGCAGAGAGGCGATGATCGTCCAGGAGGATGTCGGGGTTCAGGTAGGTGCGCAGGATGGTGAGCAGCGTGCCGCGGTCCTGCGGGTCTGTCACACGCCCACCGTACACGATCTGACCAATGATGTATTCAAGTGACTCCCACGGCACAACGTCCTTCTCGTCAAAGAAGAGCGACAGCCACTGCTTGGCAACGTGGAAGTCCGTGTCGTTCCACTCGTAACGCACGTTCCAGCCTAGCGGACCAAACTTTTTGCGCTCGAGGGCAATGGCGTGGAAGAAGCACAGGCCGTACAAGAGCTTCTTGAACGCGTGACCCTTCGGCACATCGCCCATCATCTGCTCGTCGGTGTACACGTCGTACTCTTGCGGTGTCATGTCCTGAAAGCACCGTACCATGTTCGCCTTGAGACCAGTTGGCGGCTCATTGGTGAGCTTGATACTCGTCTGCAGCACAAAGACAGGGAAGAAGTCGGTCGGCATCGACGTCAGCCACAGCCGGAAGCTCGCGTGCGTCTCCGCCACCGCCACCGGGTTCTGCAGTGCCGCCACTTCGGCCTCGAGCTCCGGCATGAAGCTCTTTGAGAGATGACAGTTCTGGAGCATCGCCCAAGCGCCACTCGCACGACAGCTGGCGATGAGCCGCTTGGCGTTCTCGCCCTGTCCCTGGCCGAGCGACACGTACTGCAGCTCGTGCCCTTCACTGCGCGCGAAGGCCTGCAGTGCGTCCATCGGGTCCGCACCCTGCGAGAGTACGAAGATGATGGGCGTCGTTGCCGAGCTGTCTTTCCACGCGCTGTGCAGGTCAAACGGCGGTGGCTCCATGAAGAACGAGCCCATGGAGTCAATGACGTAGTCGACCAGCGCGAAGTACAGTTTTTCTTCCCTGAAGCACCGCATGAGCAGAACGCGCTCGAACGGCGTCAGGCGCGTGGACCAGCCCGCCGGTGCCTCGACCAGATGCGGGGTCTCGTGCTGCACAAAGGCGCGCCACTCGGCGGCGTTCTGAGTGAGGCTCGGTACGAGATCCTTGAAGGCCGGCACACAACGACCAAGCGCCTCGGCAAGCTCCCATTGCTGGCGACTCAGCCACGCCAGGCTGTCGGGCAGCGGCAGCATCTCCGACGCGACAAGCGCGGAGGCGCGCACAAAGTACTGCCATTCCTCTTCAGGAATAGTGCCGGCTGTGCGGGCAATGGATGTGGCCATGAGCAGCGACATGATGGGCTTGTCCTTGTTAAACAGGCCGCGACAAATCTGGGCGTAGGTCGTCCTGGTCACGCCGTCAATGACGTGCTGCAGGTGCTCCTCCAGCATCGCCGCGCTCTCTTCGGCGAAGTCGCTGCGCTTCTGCGTCGAGCGCACCTCGTTGCGCACCAGCTTCACAAAGAACTGCAGCGAGTACTGGTACATCGGGTCAATCCGAGAGATATCGGCAAGCACGAAAAACAGAATGGCCGTGCGGACGGCGACGCTGCGGTAGCGCTCACGTGACGCAGAGATGACCTCCATCTTCTTGTTGGCCTCCGTCTGGTTCGCGCTGAGCACAGCAGCGTTGGACTGGGCGGACTTGAGTTCGGCGATAAGGTCGCGGTCGTCGAGGATGTTGCCCTGTGTGGACTGCAGACGCTCGAGGATTTGCCCCTCGATCTGCTTGAGCTTCTTCTGACCGAGCGCGATGCCCTGGATAATGGTGTTCTTCTCGTCCTCCATTTCCTTCTTCTCGATGGACACCACCTCACCAAGCATCTGATCTTGCAGACCTTCCAGGGTCACCGTGAAGTTGAGCAGCACCGTGCGCGTGCTGATGTCAGGCAGGAAAAGCGGGTTGGGCAGCTTCGTGCACAGGAACAGGCGGAAGTTGGGGTTGTAGTCAATGGGACCGGACTGCGGTGTGAGCTGGATCTGCGGCGATCCACCCTCGGCAGCGAAGATGCGTCGCGCAATGAGTGGCTCCAGCGCGGGGTCGAGTGTCTCACCAAGGTCGTCAATGACAACGATGCCACCGAGACGAATCTGCGCCTCCAGCGTGCGCATCCACGTCGGTTCCGACATACGAATCACCTTCACGCCGGGTTTCCCGCGCGTGGACGTCGTCGAGGCCCCACCTCCACTGCCCGCGGCGAACTGCTGCGTGAGCCAGTTCACGCCCTGCTCTTGCGGGTCAATCAGCAGCGGCCAGCGACGCGGCGCCGCGGAGAGCATCGCAATGATGGCGTTCTCGGTGGACGTCTCGTCCGTGGGCAATCCGTTCACTTGCCAGTTGAGCGTGTCCACCGGGTCGCCAAGGATGGAAGTGAGGCTGGCGCCAACAAGGTCGTAGCCCTTGTCGTGCATCTTGCCGAGCCAGCTCGCCAACACGCGCTTGCGGAAGGCGGGGGTGAACGCGCCGTAGTAGGCCGCGCACGCACTCGCCAGGAACACCTCCAGCGGCAGTGCCTCCAGTCGCTTTTGCAGAATGCTGATGTTCTCCGCCCATCGCGTGCCTTCGCTCTTCAGTGAGCCGGACAGGGCCTCGGCGTTCTCGAGACGTGTGATGCAGGTCTGCAGACCGGACTCTAGGTCGTTCTTCTTCTTGAGGCTCACCTCGTAGTTCTTCTCCAGCTCGCTAAGCTCCTTCTCCACCTGTCGCAGCTGCTGTTGCGCTTCTTGCAGCTTGGCGTTGGTGCTGGCCAAATGTTCCTCGGCTTCCACCGCGGCCTGGCGCATCGGCGCGACCTCCTTGACCACCTTGGAGTACTCGTTCACCGCGTGCACCCATGCACACAGACTGCCACACGTCTGCGAGCCCTTGCTTGAGCAGATCTCTACGGTGAACTCCTCATCGTTCACGTACTTTTGGACCTTTTGAAGGACTGCAGGCTTCACGTTGTCTGTTGGGTATGTGCGAATCATGTCCAGGAGCGGACGGTACGAGAGGAACTCGCGCGCACCCTTCCAGTCGGTGCTGCCTGACCACGCGCCGCCAAAGTCCTTGGGGTCAAACATCACCATGCACGCCTGGGTGGTCTTGAGCACCGCGGACGGTGGGTTGGCGAAGGAGCGCAGCTCGTTCAAATCGCTGGCCTGGATCGTGTCAAGAGCGGCCTTAGCGCGGTCAATGATGGGCTTTGCCTCGGCAAGACGGCCATTGGCCTCCGCGGCGATCTTGGAAGCCTCCAGCTGTTGCTCCGCCGCGCTCGCCTGCTGCGCACGCACCTGCACCTGCACCTCACTCGCCTTTGCCTGCCGAACCTTCAGATCGGCAACAACCTCCTCCGTTTCCTTGCTCGCCTTCTCCAAGAGCGGTCTCTTCTCTTCGATTTCGACCTTCATGGTGGCGATGGTCTCATCCGTTTCCTTCATGCGCTCCTTGCCGTTGACCACCTGTGACAGCTGCTCCTGCACGGCGTCACGGCGCTCGGTCAACATGCCGCGATAGAGGTCGATGAACTCGAGGTACGACGTCGGCGTGATGTAGTAACGGCGACGCAGCTCCTCCCAGTACAGTTGGGCGTACTCGGTGATTGTGGAGTGCACCTCCACGCACAGCTCTGGCAGCGCCTCGTGCAGTGCGGGTGGCAATGCCTCCTTCATGTCTTCCAGCAAGCGCCGTGCCACACCGGCCAAGGCCTCGCGAGGCCACTCGTCAAACCAGTCGATTGCGCAGCAGTTGGCCAGCGACGGGAACTGTCGGCAGCGCGTACGGAAACTGTCGCCAACGGGGCTCATGCAGAGCGCAATGTGCATGTTGTCCCTCACCCGTGAGATGAAGAAGTTGTACACGTCGTCGCGGTTCGTGATACCCTCCTGCTGAGCCGCCTCCACACACGCACTGACGCGCTTCTCGCGTTCCTCGGGGGAGAAGAGGGATGGCACCTCGCCGGAGTTCAGCATGTTGTTCACATCCTCGAGCATCGCCTCGTGTACAATCTGGTTGTCCGAGAGCAGGATCACGCACGGTTTTGCCTGTACGCCAGCGTACGTGTACACATCCAGCAGGAACTCGTGAAAGTCGGTGATGCTGTAGCCTTTGCCGACGGAGATCTCAAACACCTTGCAGTCGGCCACGTACGACGCGAGGCGGGTCAGAGAGCGCTTGCCAGAGCCGCCGACGCCAACCAGCAGTGCGTTGCCGCGCGGCTGGCGAATGACGCGGATGATGCGGGCAAGGTGTTCGCAGTGATCCTTGAAGAAGACCAGGTTGAGAAGTGGCGCTTGTGACGTTTCCCCTGGCTTCGCAGACGCCGCCGTCGCGTTGTAGTCGTCTTGGAATTCGTCGAACAGCTCTGGCAGGCGTTTGAAGTCGCTGGCTTCTTCGTAAACCTTCTCGGCGGCACCAAAGCGGAGGAAATCACCCCAGATGATCGGCGTGCCCTCAAAGAGCTCGGCGTGCGTGCCGGCTCCAGGCAAGAGCCGCGAGACGCTGTCCATCATGAGCTCCTCCGTGAAGAATCGACGATCCTCTGGGGTGGCGAGACGGTCGTAAAAGCAGCGCATGCACTCGTGGATCCAGAGGCGCGTGATAGCCTGCTGGTCGCGACAAACTCGCGGCACAACCTGAGTCATGCCCTGAAACACCTTGGCAAGGTCACGCAGGTTGAACGTGTAGTGGGGCGTCGTCGGTCGTGGGCGGAGCTCCTCACGCAGCTTGTTGAACACGTCGACGCTGGCTGCCACCAGCGGGCGGGTCGCGTCGCGCACCTCCTTGGCGAAGTTCTTGCTCTCCAGGAAGCCTCCGAGAATCGCGTTGAAGACCCGCTTCATGGAGTCGTCCGTCATGTTCGGCACCTGCAGCAGGTGGAAAAGCCGCGTGAGTCGGGCTGTGACGGGGTTGCGTCCACCCTCTGGCGGACCACACGCCGCCACGACGGTGGTGTCCTGGACGTGCTTCCAGAAGCCCGCCACTTTGCGGTCGTAGAAGCCGCCATTGCCCATGAGTTGGCGAATGAGTTCGATCGGCGGAGACGCGCCGAAAACCTCCAGAGCGGGCATGTTGAGGTCATCGATGAAAAGCACGACCTTGCGGCCGGGAGGCGCACCAAGAATGTTCTTGCGTTTCTGCTTTAATTTCGTCTCGATCAGTTCCTGCGTGCGTTCCGACGAGGTCTGGGCGCTGAACTGGAACGTGATGAGGGAGAGCTGCAGCGCCTCGCGGTTCTTCTGCAGGCAGTCCGCCATGACGACGCTCTTGCCCACACCAGTCTGGCCATTGAAGAGAATCGGCTTTCCACACTGTACGAGCGTGCGGATGATACTGCTGTACCGCACGGTGTCAACGGTGGGGACCAAGATATTGAAGAAGGGCTCGTTGGGGGCGTAGATGTACTCGGGGATCTGGTCCTCCCACGGCACAAGTAGACGTGTCTTGTAGTCAATCGTGAAGTCGTACACGCTGCCGCCGCTAGGGAAGCGCACGACGTTTTCCAGCAGTGTGCGTGCGAAGGTGTCAAAGCTCTCCATTCCGCGCTGATCCACATTTCCGCCAATGGCCCAGACGTACGACATGGCGAAGACGGCATGGCAGATCTCGTTCCGCTCGCGGAAGATGGCGTCATCGGGCGGGAGAACGGTATCTCCCTGGGGGTCGGCCATCAGCTTGACGTGGTTGACCTCCATCAAAGCGGTGAAGAAGTCGCACATGGACTGCACAACGTTCATGTCGCCGGCGTCAATCAGAACCTTGTGCGTGTGGAGCCACTGAAGACCCTTGGCCACGTACTGGTCGAAGAGGGAGACGATGTAGTCGCGGCACTGCGCTTGTGCACCTGCCTTGGTGAGCTTGGTCGCTGCCCACTGGCCGACCACCGCATTCCACGGCAGATCGGTGGCGTCCACGTACACCATGCCGCAACGCGATACCGTCGCTGGTGAGGCCACGGCGAGGTCTGCCACCTCGAACAGCATGTGGATGGTGTCGGGAAGCTTGATACGCTCGCCACTGTCCAAACACAGCAGCTTCGAGTCATCGAGCACCGAGTTGAGAGACTCAATCCAGAGCGTGTCCACTGGTCCGTCAAAGACAATCCAGCGGTGGTCACGACTGCCCTCCGACGCTCGCACGCAGTCCTTGGCAATGACAGCCAGCACACCGTCTTTCCACTCGTTGGTGTTCACGTCCAGCTGCCCGTAGAGCTCAGCAAGCGAGATGGACTTGGGGTTCATGACGAACTGCTGCACGGGCCGCGCCATCGGGTTCGAGCTGCCCGCCGCCGCCAACGATGTCAGCACCTCGGCGATACAGTTGCGGGACTCCGTCTTGCCGGTGCCGGTCACACCTACCATCATCACACCGTGACGCACAATGAGTGTTTCGTAAAACTGGATACCCTTCTTGACCCACAGACCAGCATCAACGAGCTTCCGTTGGTCCATGTGTGCGTGCATCGCCGGGAGCAGCTCCTCGTACTCGCGCTCTGGGAAGCTCACACCTGGGAAGAGATCTTGCATGATGCCGCGGAACAGCGGGATGTCCTCGGCAACGAATTTCGGCACGTTCGAGTCATTACACGCCACGATGAGTGTTAGGTCTTCTTCGACAGCAGGCTGTGAACGCTTCAAGTCGCCGGCCATGACAAGAATCGATTTGAGCGCACGCATGCCAAAGTCGTAGTGATCCTGCGGAGACAGCTGCTCAGAGCTCAGCTTGTACAGCTGTGTGATCTTCAGCGAGAGGTCCTTGGCATTCTTGAAGCCCTCCGAGTACAGGATGACCTCCGCAATCATGCGGAAGTCCGGCGTCATGACTGCCACCGGACGGAACAGAATCTTGAGGTTGTCGGGCAGCTCAGTACGACCCGCGTAGCCGGGGTTCATCGTGACGAACGCCCCGTAGGTCTCCCGTACCCGCACGCCTGGTGTGCCTTGAAAAGTGAACGTGTCCTTGCCGCTCTGCAGCGCAAGCTTGATCTCAAGCAGCTGCGAAGCAATCACAGAGAGCACCTCAATGTTGATACGATTGAACTCATCCAAGCACGTCCACGCGCCGGTCTGGACCAGTCCAGAAAAGAGCTTCTCCATCATTTTGTACGTCACGCCATCGGAACAGTTGTAGACGATGCACTGGCGGGCAAGATTCTTGGCGAGGTCCTTCACGGTCTCCGTCTTACCCGTGCCCGCCGGGCCGGATGGCGAAGCGCCGAGGCACAGCTTCAGCGCGCCAGTCACGGTCATGTAGATGCGGTCGGTCAGGGGTGTGATGACAAGGCGACCCTGCGCGCCAAGATACTCGTAGCCGTAGACGAAGCGGGAGTTGTTCTGGCGGATGAAGATGTTGCCAGCGCCGTCCTCGTCCTTCTCCCAGTACGCTCGCAGCTGCTTCTGCCAGCCAAAGTCACCGCTCACGAGAACCTTGTTGTCGCACATCTCGTCGATCAAATCGCGTCCGTGCACATCGATTGTGATGAGCGTAGAGAGCAAAATGCGCTGCAACTTGGAAAGGCTGCGTGATGTGAGGTCGGCCAGATCTTGCAGGGCGCGGTAGTTGCCATCGCGCAGCGTCTGCATGCGTGCCTCTGAGTCCGGCTTGTCGAGGGCCTCCTCGACACTGCGTGTCCACAGCAGCTGTTCCATGATCAGCACGAGCATCACCGGATGCTGAAACATCCACTCGGTGCGATCACCGCGGGCCTCGTAGTCCTCCAAACACGTTTGCGCGTGCTTGCGCAGCGTGGAGAACATCTCGCGCTCGAGCATGTCCATCCACGTCTCGACCGCACCGCGCGCCTTCACCGTCTTGTTGACCAGCTCTACCGTCTCACCCTCCATAGAGACAAGGTGTGTGATGTCGTTGTTCTCGGAGAAGGACAGTGTCTTGATGCCGTCAAACATCTTCAGCATGTGCGGCATCATCTGCTCAGGCGTCTTGACCTTGGCCAGAATGTCAAGGAGGTCATCGTTACTGAGGAAGTAAAAGCGAGGGAACGCACGGCGCTTCTCCTCCAGCTTCTTCTCGATGCTGGACAGGACCTTCTCGAGCTCCTTGATGTAGTTTTCCAGTTCAGACTTGAGGTGCTTGCCGTCAGCCGGCTCGGCGGTGTCAAATGATGATGGCGGGTTGATGAGAAGCGCACGGTAGGCTGTTGGAAGATCGTGCGCCTTGCGCATCAAGTCGCGGTAGAAACGATCTACCTTTTCAAAGCGCTTGGCGTCGTCCTTCCACTGACTGCGAATCTCTGCCGACGAAAAGATGTTTTCAAGGTAGATCCACGTGCGCTGAAGCTCCACCCACCGGTCCAGCGTCTCCTGCATGTACTTGAGACGATTCTCCCAGCGTTCGACCTGAACGTGCAGCACGCCTTGGCAGAACTTACTCGAGCCAATGGTGGAAATGGCAATGCTGGAGTCGTCCAGTAGCGCTGTTACGTCCTCGACGGACGCACCGACCAGTGTGTAGAGGTCCTTGATGTCCTTGTGGTTGTGAAACTGGAACTCCATGGCTGGCTTCGGGCCGCCGCCGTTCCACATAGCATTCACCTTGTCGATCTGCTGCTGGAGCTTGTCTTCCTCAGTTGCGGCAGCGCTGATGGCGACGATCTCTTCGCGGTAGTTGAGGATATTGTGATGAAGCAGCATCGCCACGGTGACTTGGCTACCCCAGTCCACGAGGCTCTTGCTCGTGCCGCTGCTGGGATCCTCGATGACACCGACGATGGAGGATATTTTGGCGTGGTGGTCCTGCTTCAGCTTGGGGTTCTTCATGGCAGACAGCACGGGAAGAAGCTGGCGCCACTCCTCCACCTTGCTCTTCAGCTTCGGCACAGCGGCGTTGTGCGGCAACTTCGACGACACCTGCTTCACCGTGGTCGTGTACTGTTGGACTGTGTCCTGAAGGTGCGGCATGTCCAGTTGCTCGAAAGGCACCTGGCTGGTTTCGTTGACGAAGACATCCCAGTCACGGATGCCCGACCAAAGACGGGTCTTGATACTTACATCGTTCAGCATGTCCACCATCGTGTCCACCGTCGTTTCCTCCGCGCCCATCTCCAGCTGGAAGCGGCGCAGCTCCTTCTCTCGGGCAGAGACGCCCTCGGCCTCCGCCTGCAGCGCGGTGATGTAGGCAATGACCTCCTCCACCGGGGCCTCACCGGACATGACGATCGGCTGGCCCGCCTTGTCGTACACCGACTCGATGTGCCGGCGCAGCTGCTCCATCTGCTCCTCCACGTTGCGCACAAAGTGGCGCTGCTGGGATTCCTTCGTGTCATCGAAGGACTGCATGAGTGTGCGGAGCTTCTCGAACTGTGGTCGCGTGCCGCTGCGAAACGTCTCCTCGTCGTCCTCGCTCACGTCAATCTTCTCCTCTTGCATGAGAACGAAGAGCTCGCGAATGAAGTCGTAGGCCGCCGCGATGCTGTCGAAGTGAGATTCCAGGTCCTTGTAGCGCTGCAAATACTCCACGTAGTGCTCCACCGTCTTGGGGGCGGCGCCGAGGTATGTGGTGTGCTTGAGGAGTTCCGTGAGCAGCTTCTCGTTGCGTGCGTGCGCAATGACGGGAATGAGCTTGTGGAAGGCCTCCAGACAGTTGACGGGACTAGGCGTGAAGAACTCACGGAGCTCCTCGGTCCGCACCGTCATGCGGGCCTCGTCCTTGGCATTCGGAATCTTGCCAATTTGCTCCATTTGGCTCTTGTACATGGCGAGCCGCTCACGGAAAAACTCGAGGGGCTCATCGCGGTTGACAATGCTTTCCGTGTCAAGCTTGGCGTTGCGCAGGTACATGTCGCGGAACCCGTCGAAGGTGCGCACGTACTGCTCCACATCCGCGTACGCCTTGCTGACACTGCCGCGAATGGCAGACATGGTTGTCTGGTACGGCTTTTCTGAAGTCACCATCTCGGCGACATCGATGGCGCCGCCCGTCTCCGGCTCCGTACTCTCTTCGGCCTGGGAGGTGTACACCTTGAAGGAGTCCATCGACACCAGCCGCGGCACGCCGCCCACCGTGCGAAGATAGTCGCCCAAGATGTCCTCTAGGGCCTCGGACACCTGGGCGTGGGAGGGCAGCACTTCCACCACGGCCTCTTCCTCATTGTAAACGACGTCCACAGCGAGCAGGGGACCCGTGTAGGCGGCCTCGTGGTTGCTCGCCTTCTTGTCTCGGCCGCGATTGCCCGCGCCGTCCGCCTTGGCCTTCGCAGCGGCGTGCGGCGCATTGGCTGGCGTCGCCATTTCGGTGCTCTCGCTCGCCGCACCGCCAACGGCCGGGTACTGCCAGTCACTCCGCACGCTTTCCAGTGAGCGATTCGCCAGCCGCGTCAGGGCGGTAACGATGTAGTAGTCGCACAAGCGAATAAAGGCGGTCAGTCGCTTGCACGTCGCCTTGCGCTGCGTCACCTCGATGTAGGATGGCTGCTGCTGCGTGCCAAGCTCTCGCACGTCCACCATTTTCTTCTTGCGCCTGTCCTCCTCCTCCTTGTGCAGGACGTTCATCTTCTCGCGCTCCAGCTGGGCGGCGAGCATGGCGGCCTTGCACGCCTGTTCCACCTGATCCCGGATAGTGCGCATCATCTTCTCGAGACGAGTGCGCTGCGCTTGAAGGTGCTCGTTGAGGGTGGCGCAGTAGACATCCAGTGAGCGGGTATCCGTGGGCGACACGTACAGGTTAGTGTGGCTCACAAAGTCCAAGCAGATGCGGTGCACGTTCTGCAGTGTCCCGCTGAGGTTCGGGTGAACGTGGAAGAGGTTGTGCGCGAGGAAGTTGCGGCTGTTGGTGATGGCGTGCTTGCGAACAAGCCCGCGCCAGAGCAAGAAGCTGCGCCACCGTTTGTACGACTGGAACATGGGCAGCTGGCTGATCTGGTCAAATGCCTTGCACTCACGCTCCCAGGTCGGCAACTCGATGAACTGTGCCACACCATGGCAGAAGTGCGTGACGCCAGCCGCGGAGACGGTGTAGTAATTGTCTGGGTTGATATCCTTGTGCGCGACAACGTGCAGGTCGTACGGGTTGAAGGGATCACGCGGGCCGCGTGGGCGGGCAACCATGTATGCGAACTCATTCGGCGCGTTCGACGCGGACTTGACGAAGCGTGGAATGCAACTTGCCGAAGACGAAGCAACGGCGACCGTCCCCGCTGCCCTTGCGGACGTCTCCGGCTGGTCCGCAGCCGTCGCTGTGGCAGTGGTGAGTGGCGCCAACTTGGCAGGAGGGGCACGGGGTTTGCGAGACAGTGGCATCACCCTGTGTTGCGCGGAAGAAGCGAACGTGTGTCGCAGTGTCTCCTCGTCGTAGGTCGGCTGCTCGAAAAGTTGCAGGGCGTTGGCGACGGTGGTGACCCCGCGGCTGGGGACGACGGCTGACCCGGCTGTATGGCCAGAGACAGACGCCGCGGCACCACGCTCACCGCCCCGGCTCGGTGGTGCGCTCGACGCATGGCCCGCTGCGGCGGATGAGGAGGCGGGTGGGTGCGGGTGGATGCTCTTGGTCGGCTTTGTGAGGCGATTGGGAATGGCCACGTTGGCGCCGCTGCTGGTCCCATCTGAGTAAAGTCGGTCGAGGAGGGGGTTGACGCCTTGGTAGGCGTCCGCAACGTCCTTGGCTACGTGCGCCGGGTTACGATGAACTTTGGCTTTCTCCAGCGTTGGCGCGCTCAGCGTGCTCTGCTTGGCACGCCCTTTCGGGGTTGAGCTCGCGCGCATTTTCACAAGGCACCACGCTGACGTCTCTCCCCCTCACGAAGCTGAAGCGAAAAAAGTTAGCCAAGAAAAAAGGGGGTGCAGCACGCAAGCCTTGTTGGTAGAGATAACGGCGATTTTCCTTGTGGCTTCGCCTTTTTGTGTGCGTGGCACTGGAGAGAAAAACAAAAAGGTGAATCAACAGGAGAAGCCTATTGACTACGTGATGTGACCGTGCGTGGAAGGCAAGCGGGGAGGAGGAAGAGGGGGAGGAGAGAGCGAGACAAAAATAAGGTCGTCATTGACGTTGTCATTGCAGAAGAGGACCGAGGATGTGGGAAAGTGTGAAGTGTGGGTAACCACAAAACACCACACGATTCCTTTGTCACGTCAAAAGGCCCGAGTGGCCTCTTCCTTTTATGAGAGTGCACAGCATGCGAGGCGGGCAACATACTGAGGAGAGTTTGCGAGGCCGACATAGTGCCCGAGATGTCTTGGTGTTGTACTTCTTTTCTCTTCCCGCCGAGCAGCACCGAGCTCCCAGATGTGTGGTCGGAAAAGGGGGCGAGAAACCGGGCCGTGACAAGGCAAAGCAAAACAAGAAGAAGGAATGGCCGTCATCAGATAGAGGCCAGCAACCAGAAGACAACGTAAAGTACTTCACGCACTGCACACTCAGCTTCTCAGCCCGTCTCGGACATCTGCAAAGGCGGCCAAAAACAAAACAAAAAGAGCGTGTGTGGACGCTTTGCCACTGCGAAGGGACGAGACGGGAGACGGAGGAATGCGTTCATAGCCATAACGCGCTACGTGGTCCACGCTGTTGTTTACATGCGCGCAGCGCCCCGAAAGGAGCACGGGGGTGCGCGGAGTCGGTGAGGAAATGAGGTCACTGCATGGCCGGGGAAAGAGGAGAGCCGACGTTCAGGGACTTCGTGTTTGCGAAGTGAACGCCGCGGCCAGTACATGCAAATACATATATATATGTGTGTGGTGGGGGGGGGGCGACGAGGACAGACGCACCTCGTTTCGCTCGATGCCTGATTCACACACTCTCGGCGATGGCGCACGCCATTTCGAAGAAGACCGCCAGTACCTCTGTTCGAACTTCCCACGCCTGGTCGATGAGACGCATGCGCGCTGTCTCCTCTGCGGAAGCGAGAGCCAGTCTCTCTGCACGGAAAGCAAACTGAATCGCGTCATCGTACAGGCCTGTCGCAGGTGATACGGGCCCTGCCATAAGGAGTTTGTTGACAGGATTCAAGGCGAGGATACCCTTTTCGATTAGATCACGCTGTACGACGTATCCAAGCTGCAGATTACGGTACGTAATCTCCTCCTCGCTTTCGGTCTCCTGTCGAATCACTTGGACACGTTGCCACAGTGGTTGGGCGTCCTTCACCGCTAGTTCCCGCGAGGGCTCACACACGGCAAGTGTGCGGCGGAGGCCGGGGAACATGGCACGCTCGATGACGTCGCGTTGGGCCTCTTCGATCGCGTGTCGTACCTCCGCGACAGAGAAGAGTGCACACGTCGCCTGCACGTCCGCGACGGCACCCCGAAACAGGGGATCGCTGGGCGTGGGGTAGCCAGCGAAGGTGGGGTAAGACACAACCAGCTCACGCGGCGACGTGCTGGGGCCGACCAACGGCGAAGTGTTCACTGCGATGGTGCACGTCGTCTTCCGCGTCGCCGAGTTTTCGCAGTTGCCCTCGACACGGTGTGTGCGCGCGGCCGTCTGGGTCTCAGGCGCCGTCTTGGGAGGGCTGCAACCACCACTCTCGTGGCTCATCGCAGTGTAGTCCAATACGCTGCCGATTGTGTACGGCTCGCGCGAGCTGTGCGGCGCCGCAGGGGCCGCAACCGCAGGTGCTGCCGGTGTAACGCGCCCGCGAGACGTGTAGTGCTGGTGCGCTGCCTGGTATTGGCGCTTGGCGGCTGCGTAGTCGTCAAGCAAGCGACGCTCGACCTCGAGGGCGTTTTGCTCTGCCACGTGCATGTTCGACGCGTACAGCTCGCGTGCAGCTGCGTACGGAGAGTGAGACATGTTGGCGTCGTGTGCGTATCAACAAGCAATCTGTAAGCCTCAACCTTTTCGTGTGCAGGGGCGTAACGGGCAAAGACTGAGCAATGTGTAGTGACGACGTGAGTTGTGTGAGTGGCGCAGACAGATTTGGGGGAGGGAGAAGTGAAGCACTGGAGCTGCGACGGCCCAGACAGCGGCCACCGCAATCTATTTCCCGGAACAGCCGGGAATGCAGAGGTTAATGACACTGAAGGGATCACAAAGAGGCAGCTCCTGCACGCGCAAACGGATCTGTGTCGTGCACGCCAGCACCTGTCTAGCGCGCTCGCCACTCTCAGAGGAACACAGTGAGGCGCGCGTTGTCGCGCCACCCATCACGACCCAGGAACAATGGATGAAGCACGTTCGGTAGAGCAACGCGAGCGGTCACGAGTACAAACAAAAAAAAAACCGGGAACAAAGACCGGTCACACAAGCAAAAAAAGAAGAAAGCGCGGGAGACGACAGGCGGCAGGGGCTCGTCACTGCGGCCGAGGGGCGAACGGGTTCACGAGTGCCTGCGGGCGTGGAGCCGAAGGAGGCGGACCCGACGCAGCAGAGTTGTAAGACTGTGATGCTGGTGCGACGACTGGCAACACTGCCTGTTGTGGCCGCGTAGAAGGCATTGTGCCAGGTACGGCGGTTGTGAGCGTAGGAGACGGTTGAGCGGTGTGCGTTGGTGCCGTCTGGGCCGCTGCGGTCAGTGCGGTGTGCATCGCAGACTGTGGGGCGACGGCATCTGGATCGCCCTCGCGGGCCAGCTTGTGGGACACTGCCCAGATCACAAACTCATCGAAGGTCAGCTTGCCAGAGCCGTTTTCGTCAATGGAGCGAAACACAGCGTGCGGGTCGTCCAGTGCCAGTCCCCACTCCCTCAGCCGCGGTGCCATCGCCACAAGCTCACTCTCGTCCAGCAGACGGTCTCCCGACGTGTCAGCCTGCTCAAACAGCGCGGAGAGCTCAAAGTAATCGTACAGGTAGCACAGCATTAGCCGGAATTCGAGGAACTCCACGAGGTCATCGGCACCAGCGCCACGATCCTTCGTGCCCATGGCTTTGGCGCTGTCAAAGGCGCGCCGGCTGATGTCACGCAGACGCGTCGTGTACTGGTTCAAGTGCAACTGCGTCACAAAGCCCTTGTAGACTTCATCAAAAGTGAGTGCGCCGCTGCCGTCCTTGTCCAACAGCTTGAACAGCTCCATGCGCTTCGCCTTGTGCTCAGCCGTTTTCGCGCGCGGCAGCAACGCCTTAACCGCCTCGAACGTTGTGCTCGCCGAGACCCGTGTTGGTGATGGGGTCGTAGGCAGTGCGCGTGCCGAGGGGCCGCTGGGCACGGTGTCGGATGGACGGCTGGCGTGTGGCATGAGGTGCGCCAATCGCGCAACGTCGCTGACGGTCGCGTCACGCACCCATGAAGCCACCGTGCCGCCCAAGAGCATCTCGACGCACTGAAGTAAGTATCCGTAAAAATCGTCCACGAACGCCTGCGCGAGCGACTGGAGCGTACTGCGCTCAACCTGATCCATCGAGGCGAGCAGATCGGTATCGCGACCAACGGCCTCTGAGGTGAGATGGATGAACAGCACTACCTCGGAAGCACAGTGCAGCTGAACACCCGGCACGACACACTTGCGGACAGCGTTGAAGGCTGTGAGTGCGCCATTGAGTGCGTAGGAGAGCGGGAGCCACGAAGTGAGCTGCAGTGGTGCAGGGCGCGGCGCACCGGGTGTCAACACTACGTCTCGTGAGGACGCAGCGGTCGCGGTGGGATGGCTGGCTGGGTCCGATAGGGTGAAGGTGACCATCGAGGCTTGAAATGTCTGCGTCGCGACTGCCATGTGCTGCGAGAAGAGTGTCTTCACGCGCTCCGCCACGAGGCTCGACAGGGCAGTACGAACGTCCACGTGTGCAGAGGCGGCTGTCATGCAACACGTTGCGCACTGTTCCATCACCAACGCGAGCTCAGATCCGTTGGTCAAGCCAGGAAGCAGCCGCTCGCAATCACTCAACAAGCGTCGAGCCTGCTCTCTGGCCCAGTCAGCCAGCGGTGATGAACCCATCACATGCTCTGAGGCAGGCTCACCGGCACCGCTCTGCTCGTCGAAGCACGATGTATACTGCAGCACGACCTCGCAGACGTTCACCTTGTACACAGAGAGGTGGCTTGTCAGGCACGCATACGCGCCACCAGCAGCGTCGGCACTGCGGCGCAGTTCTTCTAAATGCAGACTGCGCTGTGCAAGGAACACAAGTTTCAGTGTGTCATTCGGGAATCCCAGTCTCTGTGTGAACGTGATCAACTTGAACGCACCGTCGACCGTCAACGGGCCAGCGAGGCGGGGCAAGACAACGGTGTCAAGGCTGCTGGTGAGGGTCGACCACAGCTCCTGCCCAAGAGACACAAAAAACGGATCCTCAGGAGAGGCGTACGAAAGGATGTGCTCGGTGACAAGGATCGCCTCGTGGTACATACCGCTGGCAACGCATTCGGCCACGAGCGTGGGCGACTCCATCAACGCTGTCAGTCGCTGATAGTTGGCCACTGCACCGTGTACCACCTTCCGCTCGCGGGCCCACAACCGCCCAGCTCGGGTGACACTTTGACTGCTGACGCGCAGCTTCACAAGTTGGTCTTTGAGGCGCTGCGCCTCCAAGTGGGCATCGTGTGCAAGCACCGCCACACGGCGATTCAGCGCCTGTGATTCGGTCAAGACGTCAAGATTGTCAACAGCTGTGTTTACGACAGCGCGCCGGATGCGCGCTTCTTCTTCGTCCCCACTCATTTTCAACCTCGCTCACAGAACCAACCGCACAGCAACACCGAGGCGGCGGCAAACGCGTGCACTCCGGGATGCACTAACGTGGACGGCTTAGTGATGCAGTTAGCCAACGGACCCAGCTGCAACAGCACCCAGGGGCGTGAATAGCTAGAGATATAAGACGGGAGAAATAAATTAACGTGGCAGCGGACAAAGGGACAGAGGGACGAAGGAAGGAGCATAAGATACGCTAGGCAGACGGTAGGCGGTAGCACCCAATTACCCGGACGCGTGTGCGCCACCAAATGGGGTGTGCTGTGCGGTGAGTTGAAACCCCGTCAGTGTTCGAAACGTGCACGGAGGCGCCTCAGCCGATGAGACGTCGCAGTCCAGGCGAGGTCGTGCTCACCCCGTCTGAAACAGAGAGTGACTGCGTCCTTTTTCAGCACATGTGTGTGCGTGTGTGTTTCTTCTTTTGTGCGTAATAATGCTTCATTTTATGGGGTGTCTTTGTCCTGGACTCCCTATCCATCGACATGTTTTTGGTCTCCCGTCTGTTGACGTCGTGCACAAGGTGGCATGAGTCAGTGAAAGACTGTGATGGTGGGTTCCGGCAACCAGCACGCTAGAAAAGAACACAATCTCTGAAAAGGAAAAAAAAGCGATATGAATGGTTGTCCTAGATGGGCTGCCTTGACGACCCGTTCTTTGTCTTTTGCGGGGTATGAAGGTTGCCAACGCAACGGTTGAGTGCCGCACCAAGGATTCCTGCAACGCAAAAACGAGAGGAGACAGCTGCTGTGCACCTGGTGAGCGAAAATAAGTGGCGAATCCAGCCTTCAGACGGTCCGTGCCGGCAGCTGGCTGAGTGGAGCGAACAGGCAAGCAGGCACCTCCGCGCGCAAACACATGGGCGACAACCCATGCATCCGCTTCGAGACCACCTGCGCCTGAGACGCTTCTCTTCTGCAACGACGAGAACATCCCAACGATGACGAAGGAAAGAGAGGGCATGAAAACGCCAAGAAAGAAAAAGAAGGAAGAAGAACGTGGCTGTTGAGAACAGCCAAATGCGGGGATAAAACAAGTGTTTGCCAGGAGAGAAGAGGTGTAGAAACGAAAAACAAAGAAACTAAGAGAGCTTTTGAAAAAGGCGCGTGGCAAGTTTTGTTACACCTCAACAAGCGAAAAGGGAGAGAGAGAGACACAAGGAAAAACATGGGGGAAACAATCGAAAAGAAAGAATGTCACTCCCTCTCCCACCCTTTTGCACGAATTAAAATGTCACGCTCTACTTTCGAGGTGGGGCAGCGGTGGCGCAGCAGTGAGACGCGTTGGGGCGTCCTCTGGTGCCTTTTGCGCTTTCCCGTTTAGATGAAGCCGAGGGCGAGCATGGCGTCGGCCACCTTGACGAAGCCAGCAATGTTGGCACCGTTCACGTAGTTCACCTTGCCGTCTGCCGAGCCGTACTCCACACAAGACTCGTGAATGCTGTTCATGATCTCCTGCAGGCGGCTGTTCACCTCCTCGCGAGTCCACGAAAGGTGAGCGTGGTTCTGAGAAATCTCAAGACCAGAGATGGCCACACCACCAGCGTTTGAAGCCTTGCCGGGGGCGAACATGACGCCGGCAGCGATGAGCTTCTTGGTGGCGTCGGCGGTCGTAGGCATGTTGGCACCCTCCGCGACGAGCTTCACGCCGTTCGCGATCAGAGCGTCCGCATCGTGCGCCTCAAGCTCGTTCTGCGTGGCACAGGGCAGAGCCACGTCGGCCTTCACGCACCACGGGCGCTTGCCAGCGTGGTACTCCGCACCAGTGCGCTTCGCGTACACGGAGAGGTCCGTGCGCTCCTCGCCCTTGACCTTCATGAGCTCAGCCAGACGCTCAGGTGTGAAGCCGTCCGGGTGGTACACGTAGCCGGTGGAGTCGGACGCGGCCAGCACGGTCGCACCGTACTCCATAGCCTTCTCGATGGCGTACTGCGCGACGTTGCCGGAACCAGACACGATCACCTTCTTGCCCTTGAGGCTGTCCTTCTGGTGCTTGAGCATAGCGTCCACAAAGTAGATGAGACCGTAGCCCGTCGCCTCGGGACGAATCTCACTGCCCTGGAAGGCCAGACCCTTGCCCGTGAACGCCGACTGATTGGTGTTGGTGAGCTTCCAGAACATACCGTTCATGTAGCCGACCTCGCGACCACCAACGCCGATGTCGCCAGCGGGAATATCAGTCTCCGCACCAATGTGACGGAACAGCTCGGCGACGAGGGACTGGCAGAAACGCATCACCTCCATGTTGCTCTTGCCCTTGGGGTCGAAGTCAGAGCCACCCTTACCGCCGCCCATGGGCAGCGTCGTCAGGGAGTTCTTGAAGGTCTGCTCGAAGCCCAGGAACTTGAGGATGGACAGGTTCACGGAAGGGTGGAAACGCATGCCGCCCTTGTAGGGACCAATGGCGGAGTTGAACTGCACACGCCACGCGCGGTTCACATGAGTGTTACCCTTGTCATCCATCCACGTCACGCGGAACTGGATGACGCGCTCGGGCTCCACAATGCGCTCGAGCAGGCCCTGCTCGGCGTACTTGGGGTTCTTCTCGAGGAAGGGCCAGAGGGATTCCATGACCTCACGAACAGCCTGCTCGTACTCGGGCTGGTTAGGGTCACGCGAGAGAATGCACTTCTCCACAAAGTCGTCGACAGAGGCGTACTTCATCGTGTGAGAAGAGGAGAGAGTTCTGGTGTAAAGAGAGGTAGTGAAAGGGGAATTAACTTTTTTAGCGAATGATTCTGTCGGGTACGAATAAAAACAAGGTTAGCAGAGAGGAAGAATATGTCAGAGGGAAAAACGTGGGTGGGCGGCGTTGAGCGCGCAGGATCGAGAGTGGTTAGCGTGAAGCGCTCCGCAGTCGGCGCATGATGGTAGCCCCGCGCCGTGAAAGCAGAGTGTGGAAAGCGTTGCATAGATCAATAGCAGTAATTTCGTGGTATTGTTGGTTGGTTGGTTTTGTGCGTATGTACGTAGCAGAAGGGGAGCACGAGTTCACCTGCTCTTTGAGCGTGAAGTGACTCAACGTCATTCGCAAGAATAGGGCAACGGCAGTCGCATCGCTCAATCTATATTCTATTCCCAAGCGCGCAGGCGAAAGGAGGAGTGGAAAGAAAAAAAAAAGAGTCGGCGAGGTACATCAAAAGTGGTGGTAGCGACGCACAGCCAACAGAGCGCATCGTTGGTGCTCGCACTTCTTTTCTTGCAGTGTGTGAGTGGCTAAGCAAGATCTGTGCAGCCAAGAGCTGTTTTTTCACGTGTGGTCAGCTGACGACGCTGCAGCGAGCCGTACACAGGCAGCGGCGCACGCCGACGCCGACACCAGCACACGATAAGAAAAGAGCCTAACAGGAGACAGAAGAGTGTTATTGAGGCAAAGACAACGGCAACGTTGCCTTCACGCCTACGAATATCTCCGACGCACGTGTGTCCTTCAAGGCTGCACCACGACGACGTCGCAAGGTCAGAGTTTTCCTCGGTGCTAGCCATGTGGCTGTGCTCCGGAATGTGTGAGAGAGAGAGAGACAGGTGCGCTTCCGTTGGCGAAAACAAGTAAAATCAATGAGGCAAAAGGGCCAACTCTAATTCACAGATTCAGACACGAAGGCAATAGAAAAACGTAGGTAGGCGATCGTTGAGGCACGAGAAGAGAGAAGTGACGTCGAGAGGTTGTGCGCACTCGAGTGCGTGGGGTACGCCAGGCTTGACCGGTGCATCGCGCAGCTCCTGGGGAACTCGATTGCACGAGCGAACCATTGGGGGGGTACGTCCATCTGCCACCGTCCAAGAAGCACAGCAGCGGAGTGAAAATATGCGTACGGTGATGCACATCCAGCAATTTGGGTTTGTGAACAGAGCAGAAGAGGAGGGAAACGGCATGCCTGTGCACCACAATCGGTTGGCAAACACGTCGTACTGTATAAAAGAAAGGAAAGAGACGCAATCGCCTTCCCAGGTGAGCTGATGCCTCCCTGTATGTTACATGCGTAGAACACGGGTGAGATGGACCTTATGTGTGGCGCACGCCACGGACGTGCGGTGTTTCGGCATTGTCGGCCGAGACGCGCACCTCCATGAGCTCGCCCAGCGGCCCTCTCTGGTGGACGGACAGTGTGGTGTCTTCCTTCAGTGGCACCAGATAAAACTCCTTGGTGGACTTGGCCGCTGCTGCAGAGACAGGGCTGTCAAGGACGCGCATGCCTGTCATGATAACAGTGTCTCCAACCACGACAAACGATGCGTTGTACGCCCACTCGTCATAAAAGTTGATGCGCACCTCGCTCGTCTCAGTAGCAGGAAGCTTAGGTGAGCGCGGCACGTCCACGCATATCGTCATGACTGTCCCCGAGGCGAATTCCCTCTCCCGCGTTGGGATGACCCGAGAAACGACACCGCGCACCGTGCACAAGCGCTGCGTTGTGTCACGGGGAAGAATTCTGAGGGACTCGACTGTTTCGTAGAACTCCTCCATTACTTTCAGGTTTGGTTCCCTGCCGACAGAGAGAAAGGGGGGAGAGAGGAGAGGAGTTTGAACGGAAGAAGTGTGAGATGAGGTGAATGTAAGTACTAGGTGGTCTCTGTGCCGTCGGCGTCTCTGAGAAAGCGAGGTGAGAGAAAAAGTGCTGTCATCGATGGGCGCGCACGCACACGCACGCACACAAACACGCGCGCACAGCAGTGAACTATATTGCGTAAAGCGCGCGCAGAGATCAGTGGCGGAGGTCAGCCACAGAGGTCACGACGGACAAGAGCCACGTATCACACACACACACACACACACACACACGTACGTAGCCATGTATACGCTTTAGCATCACTACCCTAAGCTCCTCCTTCAACTATCACTGATGTGTTTTTTTTTGTTCTCACTCCCTGCCACTGTTGCGTCGTTTGGCATCGTGGCGCTACTCCACATGGCACAGATGGCTCCGCGGTGAGGTCTAGTTCCACAGACACGCGCGTCCGACCGGTCGTCCAGTCGCGCTTCATCCAAGGCAAAAGAGAACAAAAAAACGCTAAGAACACTCGACACGGGTAGACAACATCAACAGGAGCGCAGCACGAACGACACAAGAGAGAGTGAAGGCAGGGCCAACAAAAATAAAAAAAGAGTAAGCGTTATAGGAGTGACCCGCCGCTAGCTTTCAAAGAAGTCTACCAGACAACAACGTGTCCACAGTTGTCTGATGTGTGCCGACTGCACAGCGGCCAACAAACAAGCAAGACAACCTCTGAGCAGGAAGAGTGAGGCGCCTCCCCCAGAGCGAACCTCAACAGCAACTCTGCCTCTTAGCCGAGAACGAGGTTTGTGATCGGTAGCATCCACGTTACACAGCAGAAAGAGAAGAAGACGGTGATGGCCGTACCGCAGAAGAGAAAGTCCTTCGCCTGCAGGTAGGGACGGCCCTTTTCATCCTCGGCTAGAAGCGAGTTAACGTTAGGGAACGAGCTGATCGGGAACGCCATCGCACCGGAGCACATGAGGGCCGACAGCATCACCAGAAGCTGCGGTGTCACGGCGAACATACCCTCGCTGGCAGGCAAGAGAAAGCCGATCTTGACGATGATGGGAAGCATGATCATGGCCGCAACGGTGTGAGAGACAAACGTGGTCACGAGACCCACGACACCAATGACAACGAGCAGTGTCAGGTACGGTGGTGAGGAGGCCAGTGTGTCCTTCATGGAGAAGGTCACAATGTCTAGCATCTCTGAGTCGTGCGCACAGAGGCCAAGCATGTTACCGCCAGCCAACAGAAAGAGCAAATGCCACGAAAGCGTATTGAAGTCCTCCTTCGAGAGAATGCCAATGCCAAAGAAGACGACTATGGGAATGAGTGCCACGATGCCTGTGTCTCCGAAGAAGGTATCTGTGGGGAGGACCCACAGAACTACTGTCACAAGAGACACGACCACGACGACGACACGGTCAGCAGTTGACACCTTGCGATCCGCCTCTTGGTTCACCACCTGAAGTGGAATGTACGGGACGTCCTTGAACGGCTTCCACACAATCAACACAACACCCCACGCTGCCACCACGGACAGCAGTGTCACCGGCAGCGCCACGCCGACCCACGAGGCGAAACTGACGTTGTGAAAGCTCAGTGCAGAAATGGCCACGGCGTTTTGAGGAGACGCAATGGGCGAGAGCATGCCACCGAGATTGCACGCAAAGGCAAGACCGAGGAGAATACCTTGTGGCGCCGTGGTGCCCTCCGGCAACTCCCACAGGGTGCGCTGGATGACACCGAGCACCAACAGTGGTGCAGCCACGTTCGACACGAACGCACACAGCACACAACTGGCTAGCATGATGCCGAGGAGGTACATGTTCGGGCGGTGGGCAGTGAGACGATGAAGGGCACTTGCCGCGTACATCTCAAGATTCGTGCGCGCCAGTGCCTTACCGATTGTGAGCCCGCCCATCACCAGAATCTGCACATGGTTGAACACCTTGCCGAGGATCACGTGTGACGCCACCGTCACCGTCGCCGTTTTCTGTGTGTCGGGGTCTTTGACAATGTGCAAAGGCACCGCAAACAGCGGAATGAGCATAGCAGTGCAGAAGAAGGGAATGGCCTCGGTGATCCACATCACCACGACGAGCACGAACAGTGCTAGGCAGTTGTGTGCGGGCGGGTGGTCGGTGAGAACGGGAAGGTTCATCACCACTACGAACAAGAAGAGAGAGAGAAACACGTAGCCCCACTTGGCGTGCCAGGCCTGGTGGAGAGTTACGGAGGCGTACGGATCGAGGGACTCCTGGAACTTACGTTCGAACTGGGCAGCCACGCTGGACATCATGTTGTGCAGACGCGGCATGAGCGTCGTCAACCGCGACCGGCTCAGCTCGGCCTCAATGGCCACGGAGAAGTCGGGCTCGCTCTTGCGGTGCTTTTTGAGCTTCTTGGCGGACTTGCGAATGGCCTCCACATTGAGTTCAGCAAAGTGCTGAAGTTGGTGCGAGTTCGAGTACCACTCGTAAAAGAGCGCGCGTGGAGTGTTGCTCTCGGCGTTGCGCTTGGCCACCTGCGAGTCACCAATGACAGTGAGGAAAATCGTCTTTAGCAAGGCCCACATGCCGGTGGCCGGCTCCGCACCGACTTCAGACGGAGAGGCGGTCTCGTACATTGAGTTCTCTGCGGTGGCGAGCAGCCCTGACTCCTCCGTTGGTGTCTTAGCGGTGCGCGCTCGGAGACGCCGGCGGTGGAACTTCCTGGACATTTTTGGCAGCGGCCCCGGCTGATCGGGGTCTAGAGAGAGTAGCTGGTCCTCGCCTTGCTGCAGCTCCTCGAGGAGATCCTGGAAAAGGCCCTCAGCCTTTTGCAGCTCCTCGCGAATGATTTTGAAGAGCTCATTGTAAAACTCATTACCGCGTAGTTCAGAGGTTTGGATGAACTGTTTGAGGCGCTTGTAGTTGACGTAGTAGTCAGACCACTCCGGGACGATCTCATCCTGCAGGCGCTTGCCGAACTTCATTATTCACCGTTGGTGCGTGAACGCTGTCGTGAAACAAGGCCACTCGCGGGATGCGCGTACGATAGTAGTTGCAGGAGCAGGGCGCCGGAAAATATGGGGACGCCAACGACTAACGGCTAATACCTGTGTACGTAAGGAGGGGAAAGGGAGAATGGTGTAAGGAGGGGATGTGGCGTTTCGCACCGCAGGCAGGCCATCACACATCGTCGTATCTTTTCCGGAAGGACTGGTGTCGCGCACGATTGAGTGGTAATAACAAGTAACAGTAACACACACACACACACACACACACACACACACATGACTGTCCGTCACAATGGCAGAGCTCATGTGCGCTCACCTTTTACGCAGGGCGTTCTCATTGAGATATGGTGTGCAATGTAGGGAGAGAGAAAGAGAGGGGACGCGAGCTGGGGGTGAGGGAGAAGTTGGAGGCCGTCGTGGTCACCACAGTTCGTCCATGCGAAACAGTTGTGCCTTCCGCTCCTCGTCCTGTGCGTTGGCACCCACCTCCTGCTGAGCCTGCGAGAAGTACACAACAGGTTTTCCCGTCACGACCTCGAGCCATCTCAACCACAGCGCGCGCGACGCGTGGCTCTTGGCCACCAGCTCGTACGTCGAAACACGTGCGCGTGGCCACAGCACGTGCGTCGCGCTGCTCGGTTGGCTCGCGACCGCCGTCGACTTGTCGCCTCGGTCGCACTCGACGAAGAAGTTGGTGCCTGTGTGCTCGTCGTCTGCGAACACACTGATGGTGGAGACAGGGGCAGTAAAGCGCTTCACACCTTTCCAGCACTGGCGTGCCGACGTGCGGTGCATCACCAGATAGTCACGATGACTGCGGCCACGCTTGTCCACCGTCAGTCGGTGTAATTGGCCGACCTCGCCGATGCGGCTCACAGTGATCAGCCCTCCTCCAGGTGCTGTTCTAAAGTCGATGTTTGTGTCCGCACCGAGAGTCGTCTCCGTCGTCGTGGCATCTTCGCCAGCGCCGTTGGACAGGAAAAATTCCACGTACTTGTCAATCGCATCACGCGACGGAGGAGCGATTTTCGTGGAGAGGACAGGGTGTGGACGCGCTGCCTCATCGCGCTGAGCTTGATCCATACCGGTTCGAATGGAGTCCACGAGCAAGCCTACGTAGGCCTCTGTGCAGAAGCTCAGCCACTCATCACGGTCCGCCGTGCTGACAAAGCGAATGCTGATCCGCGTGAAGGGGCGGCGAGGAACAGCGCTGGCGTCACTGTTCACTGATTTGCGATGGTGGCGCACGCGTTTGGGCGTCTCTGCGCAGCGGCGAGAGACCTTGAAGGTGAGCAGTAGGCCAATGTCCCCGTACGCGCGTATCAAGTTGCTAAGCAGCTCGCCCTTGCGCGTGGGGGATGGACCAGAATTGGGTGGGCTTGCGTGAGCGGCAGAACTACGCGAGGCACCGCTGGTCGTATGGGTTTCCTTCTCGCTTCCGGGCGCCTGTGTGAACACAACAGTTTCCTTCTCGATGACAGAATCACTGACGACGTCCACGAGTGTGGACAGGCGCGCTCGCAGCGTCACCTTCGGGGGTGTTGTAGTCGTATACACGGCGAAATACAGGCCTTCAGCAGTTTCTTCGATGCGCAGTTGTGACTCTTGAAACGAGGGGTTAATGCGTGTGGTCAAAAACGAGGCCATCTTGCGTACGGTTTGCGCAAACGCACGGTGCTTGGCGCGCTTGGTCTTGGAAGATCTTCTAGGAAGGTCGTCACAGTCAAACAGCTTGTCGGAGAGCTCATCGATGCGCACGGCTGCGTGTGCTTCCAGTCGTGTGAGTTTCTCTTCTGTCTCGACCGGTTGTGGGGCTGATGCTGCAGAATATTGTGACGTTTGCCCCTGAGCGGAACGGGAGTGCAATGATGACGAGACAGACGCCGCGCCAGCCGGTGTGGCCGAATGACTTCGGCCCCGCGGCATCCGTTCAAAGGCCAAATATGTTTCGTGTCACTGTCTTGACCAGCTAAAACGGAAAAAAAGAAAGTGGTGACCGAAAAGGGCGAATCACGAACGTGCTCGCCTCCATGAACAGAAAGCGCACGGCGTGTGTGCTTGGAGTGTGACGAAGAAGAATAAGTGTGTGAGAGCAGGGCACCAGAGTTATAAGAGGCGCGGTTGCACCATCGCTGAGATCAGCGCGTATTGTATGAACACGACAGTACCGAGCATGGAAGAGTAGCGCATGGTGTGCATCCTACGGAAGGGAAGCAGAGAATGGGGACGGGAGCAAGAGCTCGCGGTTGCTGGCCAGTAGTGCACGAGTGCCGTTGACATTGGCGAAGTTCATCTGCTCAAAGGCGCTGAAAAGAGAAATCTTTGTTGGGGTGTTATCTGGGTGACGAATTGGAAACAAGAAAAAAGGAGCAAAAGGAGAAAAAAAAAACGTGTCGAGATCCAGAGTGAACAGCGTCAGAGGGGAACGGAGAGAGCGGCCATTGCAGCAGCAATAACCACAACGCTCCACGGTGAAAACTGAGGGCTAATAACCAAAAAAAAAAAAAGACTGCGCGTATCTGAGAAGGGCCAATTGAACGCGTTGGGGTTCTGTCGCGGGACAGGCCCTTGGCGGCAAATGAGCATTGTCCTCCTGAGTATTGTTTACGGAGGAAGGTCCGTCGACGCGATTAGGTTTCCACTACTGAAGAAGTCCTCGATGAGCCATATGGGTTGTGTCGCCACACAAGACCAGACGGTGTGGAGCTGAAAGATCGGACCATGACGGGAGACATGGCCAACGGCATGGCGCTGTCGGGACCTGTCGGAGCGGTGGCGGCTAGTGCGAGAGGATCAAAGCGGATCGGCGGGGTGCCTCCGGCGACTGCGCTGGCACTGAGTGGAACGTTCACAAAAGGACGCATGCCGTTGTTGGTATTAAGTGGTGTATGTAGTTCCCCAAAATTAGGCAAGCCAGGTGAGCCTCCGCTGCTACTAGCCATCTGCCCATTTGTGTGGCGGCCTGTCCCTTCCTGTTGTGGTAGTTGAACGGGTGACGGACGCCTCACGGGAGGCGGTGGCTGCGACGCACGCCCCTCACACTGTACGCCCGGGAGCAGCTCACGGCACAAGTGCACGAAATTGCACTTGTCTTCGAAACGGCAACACGGCGCCCCGTCCTTCCCCGCGTGAAGACGGCATAGAGATGCAATTGGCACCACGAGCTCTGACCCTGCCCACGGCTGGGAGCTGATGTTCTGCGCGCCGGCTAGTGAACGGAGCCCATTCGTCACGCACACACCGTCCAAGCCAATGCCTTGGCAGACAATGTCACCGTCGTCGTTCTTGAGAGAAATGGTGACGCCTGTCGGGACGCCCGTTTCGTCGCTCGGTGCGCCGTGGCGCCTGCAGCACGTCGGCTCAGCGAGCGCAGCTGCGCGTAGCTGCATGATGACGTCACGCTCCGCATGAGCTTGATAGCAGTTCGCCCCTTGGCGGCAGCGGCCTTCAAGAAAAATGCGGCACAGCGACGGGACGCCCTCACGATGAACAGCTCGGGTGTCGTGCATCGCCTCAAGAGGCACAAAAAGTGTTTTGCTGCCCGGGTCGATGACAGCGAAGGTGCCGGGTGGCACATCACCTACACTAAGCACGTTTTGTGGGGCGGCATTGCGTCCTTGCTTCTTGCCGCGTCTTCCGCGGCCACCGTGCATGATCGTTCAGTCGGTACAATGGGGTGACAAAGTGAGGTGATGGAGGAAGGGGAGAGAGAGGCCTTCGCACGGACAAAGACTGCAAATAATATTAAGAAGAAGCGGAAAAGGAAGAGAGGGAAAAGAAAGTGTGGCGCCGGAACGTATCAGCTCTTATTGTCAACGCTATTCCTCGCCGGGGGGTGAGGGGGCGAGCCCGCAGTGTCGCCAATTTTGATTACCTACCTTGTGCTGGTGTGCTCGCAGTCGCCGATGAAGGAGCACCGACAGTGACAAAAAAAAAAAACAGTGGTATTCACGAAAAAAAAGAAAAAAGGAATGTGGCCGTCTACCAGATGGGAAAGGCCCAAGTCGCTGAAGCGCTAGGTGCGGCGGAGCGTAGGCCAAAACCGAACGAGCTATCACGGTAATTAACTACAAACGGACGACCAAGGTGGTGAAACACACACAGACGCACGGGTCCGCAAGTCGCCGTGAAAAGAAACAGTAGTGAAGCGCAGAGTAGAGGGAGTGCACGGGCGTCAGGGAAGAGAAGGTGAAGGAATGAACGTCAGAACAAGGTCAAGGCTAGGCGCACTTGCCGAGACAGCTTCGCACCCGACTGGTGACCAAGTGAGGCTATGGTCTTCGAGGAGGCTCGCCGCACACCATTTGCATTGGTGGTCGGCGCGTCAAGTGTTGTCGCGATCGGCCTGTCTTTGCGAGTGGTACCTGCCACGCCACTGAGTGCGCGGTCCGGGAGATCCCCAGCGGTGACGGCGGCCAGTGACAGCCATTGTTGGAATCTTTGTTCATTCGGGAAAGTGTTGTTATGGATAAGTACGGCGCGTGGCGACACAGGCGACCATGAGCCGTCACATCTCCTGCACCATCAGGGACGTGGTGCCGCCAATAACCATGTGGTGTCTGCCCATGAATGCCACTGCGTTCGTGGAGCTACCCGAGGAGTTGTCTGAGGCTTCGACACGTCGCACTATTTCGCCAGAGCTACTTGAGCCCGATACACAGTGAACATTGCCGTTCGAGACAGGAATAGCAATCAAATCGTCCTTCCAGTTCCAGTCCGCACGAAGCAACTGGCAACAATCCGTACCTTCAAAGACGGGCACAGCTGCCAGCAAGCGCTCATCACGGCTACTGGCAAACGGCTGGATGTCGAGCATGCGCAGAGTCCCGTCGAGGCTGAGGGCCGCGAGGCGTTCTGCTTGAGCGTCCGGACAAAGGCTCGTGACTGCTCCTTTTCCGCACGGCAGGCTGTCAACCGCGGCGCCAAGCATTCGGAGATCTAGCCAGTGAGATTGTCCGCAAACATCCCCAACAAAGAGAGAGTCGGCTGTACAGCACGACGAGGTGATGGGTACTTTCATGTTTATCCACGTCACCTTGGCTGCATCTTGCCGGATGTCACATTGCGCGAGGTAGCCATCGTCGCCACCGAAGAAGAATTTCTCCTCGGTGGGCGAGGCAGCGACGGTGTTCACTACAGGCCAAGGATTACGGCCGCGGACAGTGCCACGCGAGATACAATCCAGCTCGACACCGCGCTCGACATTCCATACTTTCACGCAGCCATCCCCTTGTGCACAGGCCAGGCTATTCGCACTGAGAAACGTGGTGTCAAGAACAGCAGGCCCATGAGAGGACACCTTGCAAACGTTCTCAATCGACCCGCTTTGGTTGAAGCGCCACAGCAAGCTCACACCGTCGGCACTGCTAGATGCAAATACGCCACCTCGCGTGGCCAACGCCAGTACCTCCTCGTCGTGCCCGTGAAGAGACCACCTCGGTTTGTTGCCCATCCCCATTGTGGCGGACGTGCTTTGGTGTATCTGGGACGGCTGGGCGAGGAGAGCCATGATACGCACGACACTTGAGGGAAAGGGGGGAGGGAAAAAAGGTGCGCGTTCACTGACGCGACAACGGGATCTGACGAAGGGAAGGGAAGTGTGGCCAAGAAGAGCGAGAGTCAGGAGGCGGGAGGAGAAGGAGAACGTACCGTGTGATTGAGTGCCCCTGAGACTATCTGTGTGGGTCCAACGACCGTGGGTGTCTGCAGGCTGCAGCTTCCGTCGGTGCTACTCGGCAAGCAAATCGACAACCGAGCACCAACTTCTGAAGTAGGTAAACAAGCTCGGGCGTCAGTGATTGGAGGAACGGTGAGGAAGGGAAAATGATGGAGGCAGATGTATTGGTCTCGTCCTGGGATGTATAACGGACAACAAGTCAACAGTCCACGTTGTGTGCCAGCAATGCGAACGCCGCCTGTCCATCCCCTGTTGTCAAGACGCAGGTGGGTCAAGGCAGCAGCCTTGGCGATAAAGTGTAATGACCACTCTTTGCACTCCGCGAGGCGTGTGCCCAGTGAGCAGCCATCATGTCTAATCGCTCACGTAAGAGACGATTACGCAAACGGAGCAAAGGCGCCTCCAGACCACTGTGCGAGGGCAACGAGCCACTTTCTGCACCTTCTCCTTTTTTTTTCTTATTGTCGGTCACGCACGAGTAAAAAACACACAGCGTTGGTAGCGGTCCGAAGTGAGAGCGAACGCGACTTGTGTACGCACAGGAGCAAAAAAAAAAAAAACGTGGGTGGGTCCTGGGTGTGTGTGCGCGCGTGTAAGCCACCAACTGTGGTGGCAGTGCTCCACGAGTGAGCGCAAGCACTACGCACTAGTTCACAGGCCTTTCCGGATAACAATGCAGCAAAAGACGCGAAAAGTGATTGTGGCAAGACGAATAATGCACGACAGGGAGCTGTGGATGGCACGGGCAGTAGAGAAGTAGACCGCGCCCAATCCGCCGTCGCCACAGTCGGCGCGGTTCGGCACACCTGTCGTGGTGGATTGCATGATGTGTGTCACGTAGAGCCATTGCTGACGGTTGGCTTCTTCATCATTGTTGCCGGCGGCTTCTTCCGCACAGGGCCACCAGCTGATTTGGCGCGGTTCACAGCAGCGGTGGATGGTCGCGTTGGTTCAGATGACTTGAGCAGCGCTGAGTCTTTGCGGTGGTAGTCGCTACCGCGTGGCGTGGACGCGTGCTTCGTACTGCCGGGATGAATGGCGGAGAAAACGCTCAGATTTGTGGGAGTGCGGCCATGTTGAGCCGTGCCGCTTTGTGAGCCTCTACCTGAGCTGTCCTCGCTGGCGCGTGGAGTGCGCGCCACACGTGGCTTCGCCGAGGCTGCGGTTATCACGGCACTACCACGTGCGACTGTAGTAGTCACGGGTGCGGCCACGCTCAGAGAGCCGCCGCCAGCGCGTGGCGTCATGGGCTCAGCACGTGCCTTGCCAGCCGAGGGACGAAGCCGCGGCGTGGGCTTCCGCTGGATAGCTGCCTCGTGATTCCACGTGTTGCGGCTTTGGTGCGCATTGCGCGTGAACTCCGCCGCGCATTTTGTAGCGGCGGACAGCAACAGATCCATGTTGTCCTCCATCCAGCGCATGTCACGTGGGCTGATGGTGCTTTCGTGCAAACAGTAGTCAGTGGCGGTGAGCACATCGACGAGTGAGAGGAGCGTTGACTGTCGCAGCGTGGAAGAGCCCTCACGCACATCAGGCTTGTAGGACTTCATAAGTGCCTGGAGCCCTGCCACGTACTTCTCCCATAAGCCCTTGCTATTTGTTGTCATGGTCAGAATGTCCACCGCACTGTTCATTCGTCGCGTCACAGCTGGCGTGGCCATAAAGCAAATGCCTTTCAGTTTGGTCAACTTCTCTTGGAGGGTGAGGCTCAGTTCATCCGAATGGGCGGACTGCATCGAAAGTTCGCGTACTGAGGCAGCGGCGGTAGCCGTTTGCATAGACACCTCTCCGCCACCCCGTGCCTGCATGGCGAGCAGGCCGCCAGCCTCTTCGTACACAGCTTTTAGCAACTCCACAGTCACCTCCTTGTTCCTCTTCGCCTCATCGAGGACCGCGGCCAGTGTGGGGCTTTCGCCGTTTCGCTCCTTGACGGCGCCGCCGGTGTACATGGTGTTAATCTCTTTCGAGAGGCCAGACCCGACCATGCGGACCGTGTTCGTCAGCATACGGTTCATGGTGACCAGTGAATGCAAACTCAGAGTCTCGCTCGTTTGAACGGTGTCGTCGCAGAGGGCTTTGCGGATGGAAAGCAAGGCATCAGGGGACTTTTCACCTCGTCGCCCGGGAGGTGGGAACGCAAAGTCGAGCAGCAACGCGAGCGACCACTGCAAGTCAAAGTATGTGCGCTTCACTTCGGCGGCTATATCCCCAGAGAGGTCCTTCAAGTGCGCTTCGTTGACAACCCCTGGAGTTGTCTGTGCACACAGGCTAAGAGAAAATGAATAGTTTCCGATGACGAAACGAGAGCAGTCGGCGAGGCGAATGCTGACCTTATCGCACACGTACAACAACTGGTCGTGCTCCTTACGAATGTGAGCTGTGTTGGTCAGGAAAGGGAGCGCCACGGAACAGTCGCGGGGTCCGATGGTGATGTCTATCGTGGCACGTGATGAGTCGAATGGCCACATGAGCGGCCCTTTGTACGTCGCAGGAGGGTTATTGAGAATCACCCAGCTGTTTCCCGTCATGTTTGCCAGACACTCTTCCAGGTGTGCACAGCGCGCTGCTAGTTCGGTGGAGTCAGTGGAGATTCGGCTGGCTGTGCCCTCTTGAATCGCCCGCCTACACTCCTCCGCAAATTCTTTAGAGCACAGCTCCCAGTCCAGGATGCGTGACTCGTCTGCCCTGCCGTCAGCGGTCGCGCGTACGGACACGTACCGGAAGGCGAGCTGCTTGCCCACAATGATGCGGTCGTTGTGACTAAGCCGCACCTCTTGCGAGAGCAGCTTGCCGTTGACGAAGGTTACACCACACTCAGGACGCAAAAACACATCCATCCCATCACGACGGACGCGGCAATGGGGTGAGTAGACACTGCGGTGCGTCAAGTCGTTTGTCGCCGCGGGCGGGAGCACGATAAAGTCAACTGGGCTCGCGTTCGTGGCCTCGCCAACAATGTAGGTAGTGTCCTCGCAAATAGCATGTGCGAGCTTTTCACCGACCTCGAATCTAGGATTAAGACTAACAAAATACGGTCCAGGTGAGTTCGGCGCAAAGTGCTGCTGCTCGCTCACCATGAGGGACCACGCGCGCACATCCTGCATGCGGACACGTGAGCCCACACGCTCATCGGAGCCAACGGACCGTTTGCGGCAGTGCTCGTGAAGAGCCAAAACAGGGCCCTCCAAGGTGGCCTTCTCAGCCGAGCACAGCGAGGAGCCAGGAATGAAAACACAGATGGAAGAAAATCGGCAGCCCACGGCAGCGGCAGCCCCTTCCACCGCGTTGACCAAATCCTCTCCACTAAAGTCCCTGCTGGGACACACCAGGCACGTGAGCCGCCGATCAGCAAAGTTAAACGTTGTCTGCGTCGGCACCACTGTGGAAGCAAGTATCGTTGAACAGGCGTGAGAGCCGTTCTCCTCTTCGATAACGGCATCAACGTCGCTCAGACGCTCACAGCGGTACTGCACAAGGTCACCAACCGCCTCATCAACAAAGGAGACGGTGATCTGAGTGTGCGAATCCGGTGACGCACGAATACTCTCTGCAAAGTGCGAAAACAGGGTCTTGCAAAGGCCTTTACTCTTGACAAGCTCATCGAGGAACATCACAATCAGGTAGCCTTTGGTGCGCTCACTGAGCACCTCGCCAATGACCCCCTGCGCGTTGTCATCACAATACCTGCGCAGCCCATTGAATCTTGGCAGTTTCTCAGGATTCCCGCAAGCGGCGACAAACACGTCCGTAAGAAGGCTCATTTTCAGCTGTCCGGTGTGTGTACAGGGTAGGCTGGAAAGCAAGTGACCAAGGTACGACGACACTTCACGTCACACGGCAAAGAGCACTGGGAAATAAATAAAGAAGCGGAAGGGAGAGCTTCTGCCCGTGTGAGCTGGTAAAAAAAAAATGAGAAGCACAGTGCGCCAAAGAAGGTGTGTACGTCGCTTTGGCTCGCGCAACGAGGAAGTGAGAACTTTTTGTTGGTCTCTTCTTCTTCCCGGTCTTTGGGGGCGGTGTATCTGCGTCGGGTGAGGCACTTCTTACTGAAGTACACGTGGCCTCAATGTCTACAGTGGAAAAATGGGGACGAGAGAATGAAAGGCGGATGAGGCTCGGTACCGTCGACGGTGGTACTGAGTGTTCGCGCACGATGTGTAAAGCGAGAAACGTGCGCGGCCAACAATAACAACGCCAAAAAAATTTAGGATGCTTCGCGTGTGGTCTTTCTCCGGCTTCGTCTCGAAGCGTTTATGCTGTATCTGTGGAGAACCTGCGTTGCTGAAGGGCATGAGGTATAGATCGTGTGACGCAACGGGACAGAAATGGGGCGATGAACGTGGGAGGGGGAAGAAGAGAAGCTACTGGGGAGGAACCATCGCGACAGTCGCACGAGGCACATGTTGTGTCGATGGGCATTGATTAAACAGGCGTTTGTAGCACGTCCGTTTGGACTGGGATCAAGTGCCAACTCCTCATCCAGGCGAGAAGTGTTGTGGTCTCCTGTATACGTGTTGTTGCTCTTGTTGTTTACTGTTGTGACGTTGCCATCGAATGCTGAAGCTGGCATGTGGCGCAGTCGTGGCGTGTGGTGCCGTTCTGAAAGCAGACACCTAGGCTCTGTCCCTGCGTCGAGGGGTACAAGTGAGTGAGGCGGGAGTGAGGAGAGATGGGCATCTTTGTCTATGGTTTCGAGGCGAGCAGCTCATCCAAATCCGCGACGTCAAATAGTTGGTTATCAGCGTACTCGACAAAGTTTTTCTGAAGGAAATCCTGTAAAGCCTTGCCTGAAAGCTGGTCACCTTCGCGAACAAGGGCCTCTTCGGCCTCTTCGACAGTCGGCGCTGCCGTGGCCTCGTGTCCTGATGACTCAGCGCTGTCTGAACGGGTGTCCCGAGGGGAGCTGCGGTCGCGTTGAGTGTCGTCGGCAATGAACATTTTGCGTGGTTTACGCTGAGCAGCGACAGTGACTTTGGACTGATGGACTGCGGAGTCCACACGCGCCACTACTGTCTTGGAATCTGAGGGCGAAGGAGTCTCGTCTGTTTCAGTTCGGACGCGCTTGCGCTCCGGCTCCATGGTGAAAAGGTAAGCAAAGGTGAAGTAAATCCGTCCGGCGCTGGGCAGGAACTGAAGGAAAAACAGGCTGATGACTGAACGTGGATTCAGCTGGTCAAACAGGCAGGTAAGCGAGCATGAAGGGGGAAATGAACGATTACACAATCAAAGTGAAGGCGCACACACGCACACACAGCCGCAGGCGTGGATAACAAAAAAGAAGGCTCCGGTGTGCAGCCATGTGATGACCAGAACCTAGCGCAACAAGCACGCCAAAGGATCCGACGCGAGGCGATGGGGATTTCGCACAAGAAAAAAAGTGACCGGCAGCGTATAAGCCAGCCGGGAGTCCACCTTTCCGTCACACGCGCTCGGTGGTTGGGCCTTCTCGCATCTGCTTACTCACGCAGAAATCTTTTTTTTTTTTTGTTGTTGTTGTTGTTCTTGTTGCTATCGTTGTTCAGCACGTTTCGTTGTGTCTGGATCACTGTAGTCAATCACATTCATGTGTGATGTGCGTCATGCGCCATCTTTGGCGCTGTTGTCCACCGCACCGCGCGAAAAGTGTTGTGGCAGCAAGTATTTAGCAACCACACTGTAGTTCGTTGTCAACCACATAAAAGCGCACGCACACAAACAGCCTCGCCGTGAGCGCGGTTTCACAGCACTCAATCGTGGTGATAGTCCGTGAAGAGGGTTTTATCCTTGTTGAACGTGTGTTCTGCTTTGGTGGTGTTGGCTGGGTTCGTCGCATACCGAGAAGGTTTCCAGCGCGCAGTCGTACTCACGTGAGGGCCCATGAGACCGACGTTACAAAACAGCCGTTTCACAGGACGGTGGTGATAGTTGCACAGCTGCAGTTTATCTTCCATCATGTAGCGCGCCAAAATATGCACGCCATCTTTCTCGACGCGATCGAACGGTGCGAAGCGCGTATCCCACGGCTCCGCCCGCTTAGTCGAGCTAAATTCGACATAACCACGCAGGCTGTCCGCGAGCACGCGGTGGCGATCCAGTAAATACTCATCACGCCATTTTTGAGCCTTGTCGTGAAAGCCAGGCCCAACCTTCGGACGTTTTTTTGGTTTCGCCCAGAAACGACGCTGGAGCACAAGACAGGAAAGAGGGGCGACGCACCCGCGCAGGTCAGCGCCGCTGACGAACAGACGCTGTCGTTGCATAGGCTAATCTGTTTTGCCCGTGCGTGTACCCATATGTAGGCAGAGGTTCATCGTGAGACACAACGTGAGAGAAAGGAAAGGAAAAAAGGCATGCGGGAAGGAAAAGAGTAAGGGATCGATGTATTAGCAATTTATGGCGCAGCGGATGTCGCTTCTGTATTTACCACATGGGCAGACACGCGCAGACACGCAATCCACCCCACGAGTTCGTGATGAAACTGTTCCATCTGCGTACGCTGCTACACGGCGACAGGTCACTGACCTTGATACAACGATGTTCAGTTGCCAGAAAAGTATGTGATCCATAGATATTCGTGAGTACGGCGACTGACACGAACAAGCCGCGTGTCTCTCCCCTGGAGGGGGAAGGAAGGGGGGGGCACTTCACTGTTTTCAACTTCACCACGTCTTAGCCACTTGTGTGAGCTACTGCTTTTGGCTAAGCTCTTTTTCCAGCGCAGCCATGCGTTGCTTCATTGCTTTCAGCTCGCGGCGTAGCGCATCATTCTCGTCAACAACATCACTGTTGGTGAGGGTCGGGTGTGCCTGCGGTTTCGAAACACCTCTTGACGCAGCGGCAGATGATGTGGCAGCTTTTTCATTCCACTCCTGTTCATCTCGAAAAGCTGCATATTGTTCGGGTCCTTTGGCCGCCTTGCTCATGGCTCGCTTCAGACGAACCTCTTCAGCTTGCTTCGCATTCAACTTCCTTATGTACGCTTCGCGCACAGCTTCACGCACAACTTCAGCAGCGGCTTCATCTTCCAATTCCTCAGGAGACCGTGCCAGTGCAGCTTTCATTGGGTCACGAGGGAGCGGCACAGTGGCGAAGAAGTCGTCCACGCGCGACTGAAGCTTTGTGTTAAAGAGTTCATCGGACTCCGGGCTCTCCATGTGGGATAGCTCTTCTTTGCGGACAAAGCTGGTGAGCGTTTCGCCGATGCCGTGCTTCCGAATGTTCTGTTCACGTTGCAAATCTTCTTGAACAGTTCTCAGCAAGTTGCCGGAGAGCATGGAGGTGCCTAAAATACTGTCCGCACCGATGCCGCTTAGTCGGCGAAACGATGTGCCCTGTGCGCCACTACTTTGTAGCAGAGAGAAGCAGAGCCTCTTCATCGGAAATGGAGTAAGAGTGCCTGCGCGAGTACTCACACAGTCGCAGACAAGTATTATTGGAGAGGGTGAAACGAAAGACAGGTTGGGTGCGTAGTGAAAAATGATTTGCAGGGGGCACAGGTCAAAGTAGGGTCAAAATTGCACAAGAGGGCTCTGGCAAGTGTTAGTAGACGTGTGTTGCTCTTCACACTCACAAGAACGAGGCCAGCAAAGAGTCGGCACTTGCCCACCCCGGAGATGTCAAGCGAGGGCAGCATAGCATTACCAAAGCCAATGAGTTGTGGCGCGTAAGTCACCGTTTGGCCTCGTTAGTTTCGAGCACCCCCAGCGAGTGTATGCGTGTATTTGTAAGGCCGCCCTCGCATTGATGCTCTCATTCGTAAACACGAAGAGGGAACCGAATGGTCGAGGGACAAAAACAGAAGGTACGTGAAAAGTAAAAGAAACATGAAAAAAAATGAAACGCAATAGAGCTGTGTGGCACAAACATGCTCACAGCTAGACGTCGAAGAACGCGTACACGCGTAGGTGCACGTCCTGTCAGTGGTGTCAACAACGCTTTTCGTCCACGGCAGTCACACAGCTCGACGACACAAACACCGCACTTACCGCTGCGCCTCATGTGGCTCCCCAAATGGAACGAGCTGCGCCACTGACAGACCCAAGCTGAAAGCGCTGATTTGCGGTGGCTGAGGACAGAACGGGGCGGTACGAGTGGTAACAAGAACAGGTGCAGCTACAAGCAAGCGCAATTGCGGCGGTGATCACTTGCCGCGAACATACAGGTCAGCGTCGACTCGCCTTACGTTGAATGTGCACGGTTCACTGTCAACTGCAGCAACTGAGGTTTTCGACACAGCGTGTCTGCGAGGGTCTTGAAGTGACTGGAAATGCTGAAAGTTGCCAGACCCCATGCGACAAAAGCCGTGAACTGGGTGGACAATCTCAAGCCACATCTCCCCATTCGTGCCGCGGTAGACGCCTCGTTGAGCACGCACCTGGTCACCATACCGGACAGTCAACACGCAAGCCGCGGAGGAGCACGGCAACTCACGCAGCGCGGTGTTCTGGTGGGGACAGCACGCAAAGAGGGCCACACACCGATGAACGGAATGCGGAAGCCACGGAGGGTCGTATAAGATGGGCGAGAAGCACTGCGCTTGCAAAATAACCCGTGTGCTCGGCCTCAGTTCACGATTGGGTGACAGCAGGGCGTTGGCGATGTCACACAGCTGCGTCTGGCGTATGGCACTGTCGACAGCGACGACGGTGGCTCCAGTGAGAATGTTTCGTGCCACGTCTTGCAGTGTGGGGCCCTCAAAAGGAGCTTGGTTGGTCATGAGACGGAAAAGCAGAACGCCAAGTGCCCACAAGTCGGCGCGTCGTGAATAGGAGTGGCCATTGAGCAGCTCGGGGGCCAAGTAAAGTGGCGTGCCGAGACACGTTTCGGCTCTGGCCTCCGTGGACGAAACGTGCTTGCTGAGACCAAAGTCACCAATCTTCACGATTGGCTCCACGCCGTCGCCGTAATGAAGGAACACGTTCTCCAACTTGATGTCACGGTGAAGCATGTGACGAACGTGAATATGATCGACGCCCATGATGATCTGCGTCGCAATGGAGAGAAGCTCATGTGAGGAGAGTGGATGGTGCTTGCTCAAGTACTGCTCCAAGTCACCACCATTACAATACTCCAACTCTAGGTAGAAGCGGCCGTCGCGATCGTCGCACCACGCCTGATACACATGCACTGTGTGGTCACTCGTGAGGGTGCGCATGTTGGCAGCTTCGGAAATGCTGTAGGGGGAGCCGCACCCTTGTTTCGAACGCTTCACGACGCGAAGCTCACCCGCGCCGGTGTTCACGAGAAACGCATCGCCAAACACTCCGCTGCCTAGGTGCTCCACACATGTCATCCCACGTTCCGCTAACGTGGCATCGATTGTTTCGTCCACACAGAGGTTCATCTGCGAAGAAGAAGTACAGTGGTGAGCACCCAGCGCGGAGGCCTCGAAGTCTTGTGAAAACGCGTCGAGTGCAACACGGGGTCCAAGTGTCGTGATCAACGCAGAGCGGCAGAGAGGGGTAACTCAGCACGAAGAAGGCTGTCAATGGCGAAAGGTTTGTTGCCGCCAACCCACATTGGTGGCGAGTGCACGGTAAGGCGAAAAGCAGGCGAGCGAGCGAGAGAGAAAGAGAGAGTCAATCAGTATGGGGGAAAACAGAGATGGGTCATGTCAAAAGGGGAACAGAGCAGTACGGTGAAGCACCACGGTGCAGACGCGTTCTTGGAGCTCGCTTCCGCGCGCGCGGTTTGCGGCATAAATATAGTGTGGGTGGGGGTCGCTGGTTTGCACTTGTTTGTTGTGCACGTGGTCGCGCGAGAAAGCGGGCACAAGAACCGAAAGACGAAAGCATCTGTCTGCGTTGTCCGTTGCGTTCTTCAGAAGCAAAAAAAAAAAGATTCGACCCCTGGCTAAGAGAGATGAAGACAGAGCAAGATGGACAAATATGGACAAGTAAGAGCTCACAGGTTACTGTTCTCTCCTCTTATCAACAAAGATGACGGTAGGTGTTGTCTCACAGGTGCGCGTCTAGGTCAATTCGCATTTGCTGTTCACGCGGTGTGAAGCCTTTTCGCCTGTAGAAGTCAACAGACCGTTCAGCGCAGTCTAAGATTACCTTGTAACAGTTGTTCAGTCGTGCCACGTCTAGAAGCGACTGAATGAGCTGAAGACCCACACCCTTTCCTCGGCAACGCTGACATGTTACAACGTCTTCGATGTGACCCACGCACATACCTTTTCGGGTGAATTTTTGCTCAATAAGCAGCGAAGCGGTACCAACCACCTCACCCGTTGCGTTCTCAGTAGCGACTTTTGTGATTATCCCTGAAGTACACCGCTTGCGGTGGATCTTCAACAGTTCAGCCTGGGATAGCGGTGGAGCACTGGTGAGAAAGGAAAGGAGGCACAGAATGCCCTCCAGGTCCCGCGGAGTTGCGTCACGAACTGTGTACGCCTCAGACGTCATGGCGACGCGTTGCGTTCGATGAGCAGAACGTAAAGACGTTAGTGAAGCGACGGCTGGAAATATTGTAGAAGATGGAGACAAAAACATGAGACGAGGCGGGGAGGGGCAAAAGCGGTGTTGTCACGGCGACAGTACTGACTGAAAAGCCTCCAAAAAACAACAGTGGTTTCACCCCACACTGTCACACACACACACACACACACACACACACACGAGCGGGGCACGCCAGCACACGACAGCGCTGACATGTTGGAGATACCAGCCTGGGGGTCGCCTAACTGCGAGGATTACAACGGCGTGAACAGTTACCACCACGTGATGAGAACAGAGCAGTGTTTTACGAAGTGTCACCAATTAACACGGAGGAAGTACGCAGGAATGTATTTAACTCTACGAAAGAAAAAGGTACCTAATTCTGAAACGCGCTCTTGAACTGGGACTGCGGCTGTTTGTAGTTGCCAGCCAGCGCGGACATGCTCGACTTTTGGAAAGCTGAGCTGCCCGACGCGAAGGCCGAAGTTGGGACGGCGCCCATTCCGGTTTGAGGATGAGTGGGCTGAGACACCGCCGAAAAAGCGCCGCCGAAGTTGGCCGAGGGATTACCAAAGGCACTTGCGGACCCGAATGCCGACTGTTGGTGAGCACCTGTGGCACTGCCAAACGCGCTTCGGAACGCCGTCGACGTTTGAGCGGACTGTTGTTGTTGACCGCCAGCTCCGTTCGCAAACACGCCCACGCCAGATGGCTGCGCTGCGCCTTGTGCGGGCTGTTGTGCCGCGCTCTGGTTGAAGGCACTGGCAAACGCGCTTCCACTCGCTGGCTGCGCACCGCCTGGGGCGGGTTGCTGCGCTGCGCCTTGTGC